>JAAALK010000283.1:56711699-56968995 GCA_019279435.1 Zizania palustris
AACACCCTTCGCCAAGACGGCTTCGGTGAACTAAAGACTAGCGAGGTATGCAACGCGAGCTCAAGCAAAAGCACAAGAAACAGGGCTTCGCCGCTTGAACAAGGAACACAGAAAAATGAACTCTCAGGATGTATTCAATTGAAGTGTATGGCTACAGGAGCTCAACAGTAAATGCTCAAAGTGTTAAATGTTACCTACCAAGCCCCCATATTTATAGCCCATGGATTCATCCTAAGGAAGTGACTACATTACCCCTAGGGTTTACATTCATTTTGTCTCTTCAGAACTAAGGGGTACAAAGGTAGTCCACCTTTATTCTGGAGGCTTCTCTGTCAGCTGCAGAGGGGACAGTGTCAGCCTTTTTCAGAACAGATAGTGTCAGCCTTTACAGTGTTGACTTCTGGAACCTCCCTTCGCACCGGAGGGTGCGGTAGCTTCGGCGAGAAGCCTGCAGCCTGTTGGCCTTCGCTCCGCCGAAGAAGTCCTTCGATACAGTGACGGTTTTAAGCCGAAGCCGTCAAAGCCCTTGGGCCTTCGCACCACCACCTTCGGAGTGGACCTCCACGGCTTCGCAGCTACTCCGAGCTCAACCACCGTCCGTCCGTGTACCGAAGCCATGCATGGCCGAAGCACCACAAGTCAATCTCACTCCGGAGCTAGCCTCGCTCCGAAGTCCTTCATACTCCGAAGCCCCACCTTCGGAGTACCACCCTTCGAAGTCCCTCCTTCGTCCAAGGCCTCCGCATGAAGCATTCCAAGAGCACTTCGTCGCAGTGTCTCACTCCGAGCACACTCCTCGACGAGCCTCACCCGGACCATGCCTTCGATGCGCCTCGACTTCTGAGACCTTCGTCGGGTAACCTTCGAGTGTCTCCCTCCGGAGCACACTTCGAACACCTTGCCTCCGCAGAGGACTTGATCCAACAACTCCGAAGTCACTCCATTCGGAGTACCTTCGAAGTGCCTCACCTCCGAGGACTTTGTCTCGGAGCACCTTCAGCCGGAGCCACGCTCCGCACTCTCTGCCTTCACCTGGCACGCCTCGACCCGAGGACCGACCCGGACCACCTTCGCAGCCACCGTGACGGAGCTCCCCGCTCCCCTGGCATCAAGCCTCCCGCTTGACCCAGGTTCACCCGGCTCGAACCTTGTCCTTCGCCTCCAAAGACCCTGCGCACCACAGACAAGCAAACAAGTGTATCCAGTACTCCGGAGACCTCTCCGGGTTAACAACCTCCGGTACACACTCCGGTGTACCGCCCAAAGTACCGAAGCCTTCGGTACGAACCCAGTCATCGCGTACTGCCGGACCCCTCCGACAGGCACACTCCGCTGCGCAGCTGCAGCAAGCAACACCGAACACACTCCGGTGACACACCTCCGAAGCCCTTCCGGAGGTACCCTTCGAACAGAGGGTAAATAAACCTGTCAATCACTCATCACATACACCGAAACCACCCTTGGTTTCTCAATAGTAGCGAACCAATCATCCCTCGATACTCTATCTCGTTTACCTTGACGTCGTTCTTGCCCTTGTCCAAACCTCCAGATGTACCCATTGGGGTCATCTGTGGCTTTAGCTCTCCACCAAAATCAAATTTCTTTAGCATGTCCCGTGTATACTTACCCTAGTGAATGAAAATGTCGTCCTTGGTCTGCTTGATCTAGAGCCCTAAAAAGTACTTGAGTTATCCCATGAGACTCATCTCAAACTCGCTATGCATCTGCTCAGAAAACTTAGATACAAGCTCATTAGTAGAACCACCAAAAATAATATCGTCTACATAAATCTGAGCAACCAACAAGTGTGCGCCATCTCTAAGCAAGAAAAGAGTCTTGTCCACAGAACCCATCACAAAACTTTTCTGCAACAAGAACTGCTTTAGGCGATCATACCAAGCCTTGGGGGCCTGCTTCAGACCGTATAAAGCCTTCTGCAGCTTGTAAACATGTCGTGGAAATTTAGGGTTCTCGAAACCAGGGGGTTGCTTAACATAGACCTCCTCCTCTATATACCCGTTTAGAAAAGCACTCTTGACATCCATTCGATGAAGCTTAAAACCTTTAGAAGCAGTAAAGGCCAAAAGAATACGAATGGACTCAAGGTGAGCAACAGGGCCAAAGGTCTCTTCAAAGTCAATGCCTTCTTTTTGACAAAAACAATGTGCCACTAATCGAGCTTTGTTACGCACCACAACACCATCTTCTCCTTGTTTGTTCTTAAACACCCACTTGGTGCCTATGGTGTTGCATCTAGGTGGCAGCTCAACTAGTGTCCAAACCCGATTGCGAACAAAATTTTCAAGCTCTTCTTGCATGGCGTTTATCCAATTTAAATCGGAAAGAGCATGAGAAACATCTAGGGGCTAAAAACTAGCAACAAAAGCAGACTCAGCAAACATAGCAAGTGAACCAGCTGAGGAACGTAAAGATCTCTCCTTAAGATCACCTATGATGAGCTCTGAAGGGTGATCACGCTGAACTGCTCGGGATCCTAGGTGATCTGAAGTCACCTCACTAGAGTCAGCAACTGGCTCCTCTGGACTCGACTGAGAAGTCATCTCACCGGAGTCAACACCTGGCACCTCCAGACTCGACTGAGGAGGCTCGATCGAAGTAGAAGGAGTAATTAGAGGTCCGTCCTCATCCTCAGTCGAAGTCTCAGAAGGTGTGGGGTCTGCAGGTGGTGCAGAGGGCCCACCCTCATCATCAGCAGGAGGGTCATCATCTTCCTCGAAAATGGACTCTCCAAGCTCATCATCTCCAGAAAGCTCAAAAGAAGGAGTCGGCGAGGGTAAAGACTCATCAAAAGAAACCTCACAAGTCTCGACAAGCATCTGGGAGTCTAGGTTCCAAACACGAAAACCTCGTGAGTGCAAAGCATAACCAAGAAAGACTTCATCCCAACAACGAGACTCGAACTTGTCCAAATGTCCTCCCTTCCTAAGCACAAAGCACTTGCATCCAAAAGCTCGCAAGTGACTCACCTTGGGCTGTCTACCAAACCGCAACTCATATGACGTCTTACCCAAGTAAGCTCTAAGAAAAATGCGATTGGCAAGATAGCAAGTTGTGTTCATTGCTTCAGCCCAAAAACGCCTAGGAGTCCTATGCTCATCAAGCATCGTCCTGGCCATCTCGACAAGCGTGCGGTTCTTTCACTCCACAACGTCGTTCTGTGGGGGAGTGTAAGGAGCAGAGAACTGATGATCAAGACCCTGATCACTACAAAAACTGACGAACTGAGAGTTTTTAAACTCAGATCCGTTGTCCAAATGAATTGCTCGCATCAGACCATTGTTCTCGTTCTTCAGCGTCAAAATCAAGTCATGAACATAATGAAAAGTCTCATCCTTAGACTCTAGAAAGTAAACCCACGAAAATCGAGAAAAATCATCAACTATCACAAGGGCGTACCACTTCCCACCAATTGAGCGTACTCGAGCTGGACCTACTGTGTCCATGTGCAACAGCTCTCCCGGGTATGAAGTCATCACCTGAGTCACAGGTGCGTGAGAAGCGGCAACCATTTTCCCATGACGACAAGGATGACACACTAGATCCTTCTCCATCTTAAGCTTAGGCAATCCTCGGATAAGATCCATAGAACTCAATCTAACAAGTAGATCAAAGCTCAAATGGCATAACCTTCTATGCCACTTCCATAGCTCAAAGGAGGATCCGGCCATTAGACAGCAAGAAGGGCCAGAAGAACTAAAGAAATCAATACGAAAAACCTTACCATAAGGTAAGATCCAGCAAACTAAAGATACTCTAGAATCAACAACATAAGACATACCCTTCTTAAAGCGCACTTCTAAACCATCCTCAAGCAGTTGCAAAATAGAAATTAGATTAAAGTTCAGATTTCCAACTAAAGCAACATTCTTCATAGAGAAATAATCAGAAATACGAATCGATCCAATACCTTGTACCTTCCCTTGACCACTGTTCCCGATAGTGATGTATTCCTTGGAGCTCGGGGGAGTGAGGCTGGAGAACCATCTACGGTGTCCCGTCATATGGCGAGAACATCCTGAATCCATGATCCATACGTCCTCCAGTCCTCGATCCTGCAAGATCAATGGTCATGAGTGGGAGCAACTGGTCGATCACTAGGTCTAGCAAAAGTACTAAACTAGTGTCGAGCCATCTGCTCGTATGTAGGAAAGCAGAAAGAATCATATGAGTCTGGACCAAAACGTGGCACAAGGCGTGGTCCTCTGTTCTGCCTATAATCATGGTCACGAGGTCCAAAACCGTATCCATAACGATCTGGAACTCTGTCGGAATGGAAACCACCCTCCGGAGCACGGTCATGAAAACCGTCTCCTCTACCACCACCTACACGACGTGGCCTGGCCTCTAGCCTTTCTCTACGTCGAGGGACTCTCTGTCTACCACCCTGCTGGTAGAACTGCTCCTGCCCACTTCGAGCTCTCTCTGCTCGTTCAACACGCTTCCTCCTGAAGCAAAACTCCTCAAGATGTCCGTCTCTCTGACAAAACTCACAGTGATAGGTAGGCTTCTTGGGATGTTGTTGTGGCTTAGGGCTCTTACGCGTGGTGGTGTTGGGTGTAGCATCTTTGATGTGAGAGGGTTCAGGTAAAGAATTAAGAGAAGTGTGGAGAGTTTTAGGCTTGGGAACCCAGATCTGCTTCTTAGGTGAAGCTTTAAGTTGTTCTTGGATCACTCCATCCTTGGGCTGACTATCCTTAAAGGACTCAGTGGAGTGAATCTTGGGATATCTCTGTTCGGGAGTCATCTTACTCCACTCCACTGCACGGCTAATGGCACTCTCAAAATCAGCCTTGGTATAGGTGTAACCTACCCCAAACCCATCCTGTCTCTTGAACTGCTGGATCATCATGCCGAGTTGTGGCTCTCTGGAACTAATCCAACTCGGGATCTGACGGAGGTAAAAGTTCTCATTCTGAACATCAGCTAGCTCCTCTCTCAAGGAAGCTAACACCTCCACCTGAGATAAGCAGATCTCACACTCTTTATCAACTTCGACGGACTTCTCAGCTTTTAGCTTGATCAACTCCATTCTAATGGACAAGCAGTTCTCACAAACAGTGGGTGGAACTGACAAGGTCTCAAGCTCTAGCTTAGTCTGCTCTAACTCAGCTCTCACTCAAGCTAACTCGCTCAACTGCTCATCACTCTTGGCTCTCAGCTCAGCTATACTAGCTAAATGAGATGGGCAGTCTACACAAGGTGCGACGATAGTGGCATGCACATCTTTTAGCTCCTGCTGAGCGCTCTCAAGCTTAGTGGCCAATGCGTCTCTCTCATCTACTCTCTCTGTGTACCTGGACTTAAGAGTCGTCAGGTCACACAACAACACCTCATAGTTAGGGCACTCACCACTATCACCCAAGCAAGGGGGAGAAGACAGACTCTCAATCTTGTCATTCGCCATGGCAAGCTCACTCTCAAGCTCATCTATCCTCTTCTTAGCCCCTCTAAGCAGTTTCTCCCTATACTTCAACTCCTGACGGTTCCGTTATAGTAAATTTACAACTTCTTGTTCATAGGATGATACCTTCTCATCGTCGTCGGAGTCGGAGTCATCGGAGGAGTCCTTTTCTTTCTTCTCCCTAAGAGCCATTGAGTAGAAGCTCTTGTGGGGTCTTCGGCTGTCATGTGAGCGTCTCTTTGGCTTGTCCCCGAAGGCCATGAAACAGAGGCCCGCTGGATCATCCCTGTCCTTCCCCTTCCTGATCACGATCTCTTCATCACTTGAGCTCAAATATGAGGAGGAAGACGAGAATCTCTTGGAGTAGCTTTTCTCCATCTCGGCGAAGAAAGACTTGTATCGTTTCTTGTTCTCACGCCTGTAGTCCTTCAAAGCCTTCCGAAAGAATCTCGTCTTGGGCTTGCCCTTTGTAGAGTTGTCGTACTTGTCGGAGTCGTAGGAGTTGCCGCCGGTTCCCTTCTTGTAATTCTTCCGCTTGGGGCAGTCGGCAATAAAATGACCTGTATCACCACACTCAAAGCATCCAGATTTTGTGTCGTGTCTCTTAAACATTCACTTATCATAGACACGTCACACCCGGTTGTTAAACAAGCACAAATCATCATCTCCTAGAGTATCAAGTTGTTCCTCGGAGATAGACATCAAGGAAAACGCAGTACAACTCATGGCATTAGGATCAGCAGATGGTGTCGCAAGTGCCAGAGTCTTTGATCCAGAACCAGTGAGATTTGATCTCAACTGGATATCGACCTTTGAGGCCTTGAGCTTACTAAAAAGCTTTGCGACAGTCAAGGTATCATAAGACGCGCTCTCAACAATAGAAGAGACCTTGATCTCCCAGATCTTAGGGTCCAAGGTATGGAGTACCTTAAGCGCCTGTTCATGATCCGAGACCAGCTGATCACGCTCGGCCTTGTTAACGCGAAGCTTGTTAATGATCGATTGAAAACGACCAAACAAAGCCTCAACTGTCTCACCCGGCTTCTGTGAAAAAATCGCATACTCACGCTGGTAGGTCTGATATAGCCTAGCCTTGACCTGAGCTGTCCCCTCATGGTGTGCCTGGAGGGTAGCCCAGATCTCTCGAGCAGTGGTGAGATGACTAACACGCTCAAACTCACTAGGACCTAGACCAGAAAATAAAATATTCACTGCCTTACTATTATTTTGATGCTGGGTAACTACATCTGCAGTAGTATCCGCGGTAATAGTTGTTATGGTGAAAGTATGATGAACACAAATATCCCATATGTCCGAACTCTGGCTCATAAGGTATGCTCGCATGCGAGTCTTTCAATAAGTGTAGCCAAAAGCTTCTAGGGATGGAATTTTACCAGAAGACGTCATGGTCACTACCTAGGTTTAGAATCGGTTAAGATATTAGAAAACCCTAACCAAGCTCTGATACCACTTGTAGGACCGAAAGTAGCGACCAGAGGGGGGTGAATGGGCGCCTAAAAAATTTATCGCTAAACGATATCCTACTCCCAACACCCAAATCAAACTTAACCAGACAAATACTATTAGCAAAGTAAATTACTGGAATTAAAGTTGTCTAGCTAAAAAATGATCGGTATCTTAATTTAAATGATATTAAAGATAAACTAAATAAAATTACTGCAGTAAATAAAAATACCTAGATAAAACTTGAGATATTAATATTTCATTCTAGAAATAAAATACTAATTAAATTAATAAAAACATGGATCATTAAAAATTAATTCAGAATTAAACCGAAAATATTGCAGGTAAAAACTAGAATAAAAATATAACTGCGACTAATAAATTTTTCTTTTCTTTTTATGTGAGCAGAGTATACAAAAAAATAATACGAGATACCTAATAAAAATTTAACAGATTAAAATAACAACGAAATTTTGAAATAAATTTTCAGCTAATTAATTAATAGATGATTATCTCTAAAATTGATCTACCAAGAAAATAGGAAACTAACTTGCATTGGAGAAATTTTTTTCTCCGGAAGGACGCTTTGCCTTTGCCGCCTGACGGGAGGGAAAACTGATCTGTGCACACGGCGGGTCCTGGCTTCTGGCTGCCGCCCGTGGGGCCCGAGCGAAGCACGCCTGCTGTAGCGTGACAGCACGCCTGCTGCAGTCCCTGCCGCGCCTAGGCCTACGCCGTGAGGTCCGCCGTGAGGACCAAAAGCCATGGGGCCCACGTCCTGGGAGCGCCGAAGGCGCCGCTGGTGCACAGCACCCGATTTCACCGATCAATGCAGAAACCAGCTGCGTGCAGCGCCGTGGGTCCCGCCATCTTGACACGTCGGCCGACAACACAGCACGATTAAGCCTCATGCCACGCGAGCGCCTAGGCGCAGAAGCACTGCACTCGCGTCGTGAACTCCAGCAGAAACTTCCGCAGAAGCAAGCGACGAGGAAAACAGAAGAAGAGAAAAACGAAAACATCGTGGAGAGCCCGAACCGAAAAAGTGGACTATAGATTGATCTTGAAAAAATAGTCATCTATCCCCGGGGGGATAGGGGCCTATTTATAGGCGACTCCTAATACATGGAAAGAGTAATTTACCTCTAGGGTAAATTAACATTGACTCTAAAATAAATTCCGAAAATTACTAAAATATTCTTAGAAAATCACCTAACTCAAATAAAAATATTCTAAACTTAAAAACTAAATATTAATATACTAAAAACAAAATAATCATAGGTTGTCAGTTTTGCGCCGAAACTGACAAAGCGTCCACCGTCTTCGCACCGGGTACCCGGATTGGGCCGACCCGACCCCGTAGCTTCCTCAGCCCGGCAATCGCTCGCCGCTCGTATACCTGAGTCAAACCCAGTCAACAGACCATTGGATCATCTACCGCTCCTAGCCATGTACTCAGATTGGCCCAGCCCGACTCCGCGGCTCCTCTGCCCGGCCGTCGCTCGCTGCCCGTGTACCTGAGTCACATGCGCCTCAGACTCGGCAGGTCTTCATATCTCTCTTCCTTTGACTTCCGTTGACAATCACTCATCACATCTAGAGTATCAAAACCATATTCTTCAACATGGTTTCTCAACAGTCGAAATGGAATCTTGGCCTTTGGTGCTCTTACCACAGGTGGTGACGATAAGCACTCCTTGATTCGATCAAAGGCACGTTGCTGACTTGCCCCCCAGGTGAATTAGGCTTCGTTCTTTAGCCGAAGTATAGGGAAAAAAGCATCCATCTTGCCAAACAAGTTAAATATGAAGCGACACAAATAATTTATCTTGTCTAGTAACTTCTGCACATCTCTCTTACATGTCAGCACTTAAAACTATCTAATCTTATCAAGTCTCTTAGGATCAATCTCAATAACTCTCTCATGAATCATGAATCCTAAAAACTTGCCCACCGACACGCCAAAAGCACACTTAAGTGGGTTCATTTTTTAAGACATACTGATGCATTCTTTCAAAAGCAACTTTCAAATAAGGTAAGTAGTTACCCATAGCATAACTCCTAACAAGTGCTTCATAATCAATTGCATTGTTAGAGGCCTTGAAGATGAGTGGAATGACATTTTTAATTGTTTACCCTTGAGCATATAAGGACTATAGCTTTAACATCGTTGATATTTAATGAGTCATCGAAGTGCATGACCTAGTACTCTTTGATTTCTCTGCTCAACAGTAGGTGGATCTCTATTCACTCGGTGATGAAGTCAATGAATGCCTAGGACTTGATGGTAGTCTATGGCTTAAACTCCATGGTGTATTCTTTGAGCTTGACCGTCCACTTGATGATTTGACCCATGGTGTCACGGTTATGGAGGATATCGTTGAGAGGGAATTCCTTGATAACCACGATCTTACGTGCCTAGAAATTGTGCTTGAGTTTTTAGGTGGTCAACAACATGGTGTAGAGGAGATTTTGAACCTATAGATACCTCACCTTGGATGGGCCCAAGTCTTTATACACAAAATACATTGGTCGCTAAACTAGGTAAGCATGTCATTCTTTAGGATGTTTAATGACAATGGATGTGTTGATGACATTAGTGACGGTGGGATATAAAGTAAGAGAACTTAACTTTTGGGTTCAACACTATTAAGATGGATAGTGTGGTCAAGAAATTATTCAATATAACTTTCTAAATGGGACATCAATGACACACTTGTCAGGGTTAAGCTTCTAGTGGAATTTTTGAAGAATCTAAAAGGTCTCCTAGATATTGGTAATCAAGTCTTCTAACAGCTTGTTCTTTATAACCATGCCATCCACTTATGCATCAACATTACACCAAATTTAACCGATGAGGCAGCAGTGAATAGCGCACTGGTACATGGCTCCAACATTCTTCAACCCGAAGGACGTAGTGGTATATAGGGATAAAAATAGAGCAGAAAGTTTCCGTCTATTCCGAGAAAAATGGAAAGAGAAAGGGTTAGACGGAAGTGGAAACATAATTTTTTGGAATTGAAATGGAAACATATTTTTTATTTGGAAACATAAAAGGAACAACGATCTTTGCTAGAAACGCATACGGCAACAGATATTCCGCCTAGGAAATATGAGATTTTTCTATTTTAATCAGCCCATTCTAGCATTATCCTTGTCCTGTTTATGTAGGCCATGGCCAACAGATCAGTACATAGCTCACACATGAGTCCACAACTCAACAAGAAATTGATTGTATTTGTACCACTATGTGCAATTATGCAAACACAAGCAAGCCACACAACAATTCAAACAAAATAGCGTGAAAACAACCCTTTTACCACAAACAAAATTCTCCGTACATTAATTAGCATACTAGTTACTACAAATTTCAAAAGATGTTAGACGTGTTGCAATACTTTTTCTCTTGCATTTAGTGACACATTTCTGCAGTGAGCACATTCAAAGATTGCATCAAAATAAAATTAATATTACATCATTTTTTCATAGTTGGAGCAAGAGAATAATGATGCCAATAATATTACTTGCCTACTTCACCAATGGGCTATGCGCATAGAACACCGGAAAGAATGGAAGTGTGCTGGTCGTGAGGATCGAGGTAAAGTTCAAAGTGGTTTTTGCTGTTTCTGTTTGAGCTAGTGCGATTGTGCAGGGCATGGTAAAGTAGCTAGTAGCTTTTTTGATTCTATTTAAAGCTTTGTAGATTGGATTGGTAGTGGGACGCATCGATTTTTTAAAATAATATTTTTTTAACAAAAATCAAATGTATATAGTAGTTTCAAAATTTTACAAAAATATGTAGCCGTCGGAATTTGATGGGCCGACTAGCTCCACGTGGTCCCGAGTTGGCCGATGGTCGGCGGACTCCAGCCACGTCGACGCTAGTCGGCTGACTCAGACCCACGTGACTCTTTTTTACCACGACAACAGTTATTCAGGTTGACTCAGGCCACATCAGCATTAGTCGGCCCATCAACCGCCAACTCAAGATGACGTAAATCAAATCGCCGTATCAACTGCCTGCTAGCTTTCGCGCGCGTGCATTTCGATCAGCAGCAACAAGCTAAACGCAGTAATGTTGTCGATGTGAAATATGCTAGCTGCATGTAAGCATGGTGACATATATGATGGGTGTCGAGATGAATATACGTGTAAAAGAATACAAGTACACGCATATATAGGACAAAAAATGTGTGTTATAATCTACGTATATATGCACACACATATACTTACATGTATATGACCGTATTATTTTGTTTGACAATTATTGGTAATATACGTGGCCGCAGTCGGCTGACCATCGGCCGAATCAGGGCCACGTGGTACCAGTCGGCCCATCAAATGTCAATAGCTATCTATTTTTGTAAAATTTTGAAAATGTTATACACATTTGAATTTTTTCAAAAAAATATTATTTAAAAAAACTCGGACACATCACCCTAGCTTACAACATACAACTTATTGTTGCTCATTGGTAGGAATAATTTATATTGCATTGTTGTAGTGGATATGCATTGTTGTAGTGGATAGAGACAAGATTTTGGTTTTGACTAGCATACAATTTTTTCTTTATTTTCTTAAATATGATATCTCAATTTTAACTATATTTTTTAGTTTGGTAAGCCATCTAAAGTTACAATATTAATTTTTAGTACTGTGTTACTGTTTTTATCATGCTATGGGTATGCAATCTCAATTATTTCAATATAATTTTGTCATTAATGTCATAGTATTATTATATAAAAATGAATATATATATATATATTCATGTGTTTTGTGAAAAATAATAAAATATACAACACCTAGGCACAAACGCCTAGACACCGCCTAGGCAGTCTAGATGCTAGGTGGTGGCTCTTCGCTCGCTTACCGCCTAGTGCTTTTTAAACATTAACCACCATAAAGCTTATGGTAGATAATAAAAATGACCGCTACCTAGCGTACCAACTATCAATATTTTATCGAGCAGTCCAACTACAAGGGTACCTGTGATGATAATTGAAGTGTAGGGAAGCGTTGTACTCTAAGCCTTATGATCAACTAAAGAAACAAGAGAGAAAATATTTAGATAAGTTCAAACCTCCTAGAAGATAATAACTCCAGGTCATGTGTTTTGTGGATTGGATGTATAAAAACATTTAGCAATTTAAAGCTTGAAGGCTATGATGTATGCTAAGTTTGGATCTAACCATGCATGTCATTGGATGGGGTCCCTCGCCTCTCTTATATAATCCAAGGGACGAGGTCATAGATATGGTATCTTAACCGAGTCGAATTCCTAGAATATAAGGATCTTCAATTGAACCTTAAATTATTACTTATTTATAAGGACGTTTATAACTATTTTATCTCTAATAACAAATATATGTTTGACTGCTATTTTGGCGATGAACTTCCTTATCAACTTCAGACTCTTTTGGGCCATATCAGACTAGCATGTAGGCCAGACTTATAATCAGTCCAATCTACCAAAGCCATCTTGGGCCGGTGTACTCGAAGGTCATATTCCCGACATATGTGCATGGCGATGACCATTGAATAAATGTTGAGAGGTTGACGACACACCAATCTAAATAATTATAGGACATGCGTAGGCACACGTATCATGTCCACTACCTAAAAATGGCCAACCATGGCACCCGGAAAGAAAATGCTAAAATTGGCACTACCTTAACATAGCTCTCCACACTACTATATAGACTCCTCCCGTTCAACCTCCCAAATCATATCTAGTGACAAAGAGAGGACAACAAGGCTAGAGACAAAAATGGCCTTCATCAAGGTTTTGTTCCTCTTAGCAGTGGTATGTGTGGCAGCGCATGCAAAGTACGCCCCTAAGGAGAAGGATAGTAAGGAGGCAGAATCTCCGACTCCAGCAGCTGATGGCCCCGCGGGAGCGTCAGGGCCTGGTGGGTCGTTGGACATTTCCAAGCTCGGTGGCACCGGCGATGGCAAGACGGACAGCACAAAGGCGATGACAGATGCATGGACAAAGGCATGTGCCGGCACCGGGAAGCAGACAATCCTAATCCCTAAGGGTGACTACCTGATAGGGCCTATCAACATGGACGGACCGTGCAAAGGCGAAATCACCATCCAGCTCGATGGAAACCTACTCGGTTCCACCGACCTCACAAAGTACAAGCGCAACTGGATTGAGATCACCCACGTTGACAATCTTGAAATCTCTGGCAAGGGAAAGCTTGATGGCCAAGGCCCTGCCGTTTGGAGCAGTAACTCTTGTGCCAAGAAATATGACTGCAAGATTCTTCCTAACGTATGCATGCATAGATATGATCAATTGTTCCATTTGCTTGATAGTATATTTATTTGATAAATGCTAATTTGTGGATCTATGATATCGATGCAGTCATTAGTGCTCAACTTTGTGAAGAAAGGGCTCGTCTCTGGGATCTCTTTGATCAATGCCAAGTTCTTCCACATGAACGTGTTCATGTGTGAAGATGTGACAATCGAGGATGTGACCATCACTGCACCGGGGGATAGTCCAAACACAGATGGCATCCACATTGGCGATTCATCGAAGATCAGCATCACCCGCACGACCATCGGTACCGGTGATGATTGCATATCCATCGGCCCGGGTAGCAAGGGTATCAACATCACTGGTGTCACCTGTGGCCCCGGACACGGCATTAGCGTCGGCAGCCTCGGTAGGTACAAGGATGAGAAGGACGTGACTGACATCAATGTTAAGGATTGCACCCTCAAGAAGACTAGCAATGGCGTCCGGATCAAGTCCTACGAGGATGCCCCCTCCGTCCTCACCGCCTCCAATCTCAACTATGAGAACATAAACATGGAGGATGTTGCCAACCCCATCATCATCGACATGAAATATTGCCCTAACAAGATTTGCACTTCCAACGGTAACTCTAAGGTCACCATCAAGGATGTCACCTTCAAAAACATCACTGGCACCTCCTCTACACCAGAGGCCGTCAGCCTTCTCTGCTCCGACAAGTTGCCGTGCAGTGGTGTCCAGTTGAACGATGTCAAAGTTGAGTACAAGGGCACCAATAATAAGACCATGGCTGTCTGCAACAATGCCAAGGGCACCGCCACCGGCTGCCTCAAAGAACTTGCTTGCCTTTGATTAACTAACTCCTTCGTTAATTAATCATATGGTCCCACACAACTATACACTATTATTACATTCGGCACCAGAATTTTATTTTTCATTTTATTTCTATTGTTAATGAAAAAAGAGAGGGACATGTATTTGTTAGAATATATTGTCCTTGAGATCATCGCCAGTCAAGCCCCCTGGAGCAAAATTGTATTGCCATGTTACATTATATGAGGAAGATGGCATACATTTTTGTTTGCTATGTAATAAATTTTATCATGCAACTGTGTATGATATATACGCATTGTTCAAATGTAATTAAGATGCTAATTTTTATAATTTTTTGGGAAATTGAATCAATTAATCATATATCAGTAGTCAGCCAATAGAATCTTGAATGGAGTCATGTTCAATGATGTGTTATACTAGAACTATATATGGTAGTGATAGCTTATACTTCCACTTCTTTAATATTGATTCGCTTTCTCAGTTTGTCTCTCAGATCGAGATGGGATGCATTACTGAAATTAAATTTCACACCAGTTGGCATGAATAAATCTTGCCACAGCATACTTGTAAATATTCTATCTCTATGAATTACAATAGTAATTGACATACTCTATCATGTAACGTGAATATATTACCTATAAAAAGTTCAACAATCTCATCCATATCTTATCATAAGAATGCCTTACTGCATGCTACAAAGACTGCCTACTTTAATTAGAAGCCAGCAGCCAGTAGCCAATGCAAACCTGCAAATCTGCAATCGAAGCAGCAGCCAGCTCTGCTAATCGTGTCACCTTTCCGGGGTAGCTAGTTCCTAGTTAGCTTGTGGCGAGTCGATCTGTGTACTGCAGCCTGCAGCCACTGCTTGCAACGTAACTGCATGAAGCTGTGTCAAAGATTAAAAAGATGCTATGAATCCGTGCCAGTTTCGGAGTACCATCCAAGCATGCATGCTCTGGAGGTTGTCTGTCCTGTGTGCCTTGTGATCTTCTCCCAGAGGAATCGTGACCTGTTCCCCAATCCCTCCCTGGCCTCTGTTTTCATTTGTCCGGCTCATTTGGTTTTAGCCGCCGATTTTAATCTTTTTTCACAAAGTAAAAAAACACTACATATTATGATGAGTTTTAAAAAAACACTATATATATATGTAGTTACTTGTTTTAAAATTTTGAAGTGCTAATAAAATTATACTGATTTCCTGACATATTGGATTCACAATAGAGCATCCTGGTCACATAACCTATGAATCTTGGTCTCAAAATCTTAATTATTAATAGATTAAAAATTACGATTTCATACGTGAAAAACGATATTACTAGATCTGTCATGATTTTTTCATCTAGTTATATCTTAATAATTTTATAAGTATCAAGATACAGTTATAAAGATGAACGGTACTTTTTTTAATGAGGTGTATACCTCCTGAGTAATACAATGATGTATAGGCCTCCTTTCAAATAACTTATCGACAACTTATGATTAAATTAGAACCAGATTACGTGCCAAACAGGAAAAAATATAGACTACTTAAGTATTAATCGTAATCAGAAGAAGAAGAATCAGAATTTGTTCTCTCTCTACTTATCGAATAATTAAGGACATGTTTCGGAAGCTTCTAGTAGCTAGAGATTTCCAGTAGCCGGATAATCTGAGTATCTAGCTGATGAGAATCTGAAAAAATTGGTGCTTTTCAGTTTGTGGATTCTGATTTATTTTTAGATACTGCAGCCACTGATTTTTACAATCTAAACCAAAATCTAAACTGTTTATTTCAGCTTGAAATTCTAGAAGTAGTTACAGCTATGAAAAGCTCCCCTATATACCCATACATACTTGAATGATTTCCCAGTGTCGTAGAAAACCTCACGTGTGGATCTCAACCAATCAATTAATCAATCAATATAGTTACTAATAAGTTACATGCACACGCAAGGAGGGAGAGAGAAGAGGGGAAAGCTCCGAAAGACAGAGAGGTGCCACTCTGGTAACGAGGACAGCCATGGATCCTGCTCGAAGCAAGCCTACAAAACCTGCTCGCTGACCTCAACTGTCGCAACGCAACGCAACCATCCCCACAAAGCTTTGCAGAACACACGACAAGATCGGGCCCCTCTTTGTTGACTAGCTAGCTACCATCCGTGTGGCCTCCCCAACCTAAAAGGCCATAGAATGGGTCCCCCAGCTAACCAACCCACCAAGTGAGATCTCTCACACTCACCCTCACCCTCACACGCTTAATTACTACTCTATCTACGTGTAAAAATAATGTAAAATAGTTAGGTTATGTGTTTGAGGGTTAATACTTAAGATTAAATTGGATTATTCATTTTAATTAGGATTAAAAATAAACTAAAAATTAAAATATTTAGTGACCCATAAATAATTACAAAGTCAGCATATAAAATTGAAAAGTTGGCGCGGAAAATTAAAAAGTTCATGTAAAAAATCAAGATTGAGCTATTACCTCTTAGATTATCATATTTAATCTTAGCCATTATATCTAAATAAATGAACGGTTTATAATATTTTACTCCGCGTATCAGCTACTACCTCACATTCCCCTCCACTAAGCCATGTGTTCCCTTCACCTTTACTAGTTGGAGTACCTGTTTAACATTATCATCCCATGCTTGGAAAGCAAGTCTACATGAGTGGTATTCTACATTCGAAAAAACATATGAACACGACAAAGATATGATATCACATTGCAGTTGTTCAGCAACCGCGCGCACGGAGTGGACATAAAAAGTGCATCTCGCTTTTTTTTATTCTCATTCTGAATGTGGAAGGTACGTGTTGGGGGAAAATATCTCATCTTCGGGGTTATTGCCAAAGCAGCATGAAGACAGCCAACCAGTTCGAAGATTGTCCGAAGGCCATCTTCGAAGGTGCTTGGAACCTGGTTCGAAGCCCGAAGGCAGGCATTGGTTCGAAGTATGTCTTCGAACCAAAGCCCTTCAGGATCTTTTCTGCCAGCTAAGATGGAAGACTTATCTTCTATCCTATTAGATTAGTCTTTTACCATTTTAGCCCTATTAAGGAAACCAAATAGTTTCCTTAATGTCGGTTGTAATAGAGGGGTAAATAGGTCTTTTCCTTAATGTTTGGGCCTATAAATACCCCCCATTTCACCCTGTAATAGGGACCGATTACAAGTGAATCAATACACACTTTCGAACTATTCTAAGTTATTATCCTTTCGGAGGCTTAGAACAGTTTGCTTCGCAAACACTTCGTTTGTTAGTTTCTTTTCTACAGAAACCTGTTAGCGTAATCTTTTACGCCAACAGTACGCAAATTCCCGCGTTCTAAAGATCAAATCCACGGTTTAAATAAAGGAGCCGGTATGATCATGTTGGTCGTGTTGGCTGAAGTGCTGGTTGTAATCAATGAAGCTGTGCATGTCTTGTGCAATGAACAGTGTAAACTTTTTGTAGTGAATGGGATGGATGGGAACACCACGAGAGTATGAGAGCATGCATGGCGGCTTGCAATTAAATACTACTACACCAGAGCTGTGTTGCTGCTGTTTCATACTGCGACCAGCGCAGTCGAAGGCCCCAAGAAACACGAGAGAAACAGAGCTCTGAAAACCAACTGTTCACCGGCGTCGAAAATTGTTACAACTTCTCAGGTAAGGCTGTCACAGACATGGGATCTTCTCAGGCGCCGGCGGGCCCCACGGCGACGACATGGCGCATGTGTCCGACTCCGACGTGCACACAGTCACACACACACACAGAGTCACTGGGCGCTAGCTGCTCCACCTGCGTGAATTGGAGGAGCTAGCTGCTGGCAGTGGCACGCGCCACCCGGATGTCCTTGAGCAACCCCACCACCTGCTGCATCGTCGGCCTCTTGTCCGGCGACTGCGCCGTGCAGAGGTACCCCACCCGCAGGCACTCCACCATCTCCCTCTCTGCCTCCGGCCCGGCCACCACCGTTGCCTCCGCCGCCTCGTCGCGCATCCTTGGGTCCACGATGTCCAGCCCCTTGCTGTCGCGGATGATCCCCCGCGCCCAGCTCACCGACGCCTCGTCCCACCTGGCATGCCCGGTCATGAGCTCGAGCACCAGCGCGCCGAAGCTATACACGTCGCTCTCCGGCGACGCGTCGTCGCTCGGGTGGCCGAAGTCGGATATCCGAGGCTCTAGGTCATCGCCGAGGAGGATGTTGGTCGGGACCAGGTGGCCGTGCACGACCGGCCGGCCGGAACCAGCCCACCCTTGGTGCAGGAACGCGAGGCCTCGCGCGATCCCTAACGCGATCCGGTGTCGCGTCGGCCAGTCGGAGATGGACCGCTTGTCCTCCGCCGCCTCCCAGATGTCGCCGCCGGTGTCGTCATCCTCCATGTCGGGCCGCCCCGCTGGAAGCTCGTGCAGCCACCGGTGGAGGTCGCCTTTCTCCATGTACTCGTACAGTAGGAGCTTCTCCTTCCCTGCAATAACAATAAATGAGAAAAAAAACGAATTTCAAAAGTTGCCGTGGAAGTTCGTTTCTGCTCGCAACCTAACTGGTCCAACTCTAGGAGACACGTATGCTTCAGAGAAAAAAATTGTAAATTTACATTTTTTATAGAAAGATGCAACTTTGTAAAGCAAAAGGTATTTTTAGATAATATAGCCCAACATATCATCATCGGAAAATTTAGTCTATGAATTGAGCAATATTTGATAAAAACCATTCTTTTTCTGAAAACTGCTATAGCAATTGCATTCACCTGCGATGCAATAGCCAAGAAGTGGTAGAATGTTGGGGTGCCGGAGCCGCGCGAGCTCGCGGAACGCGGTTGCCGCAGCGGCGGGGTCGTCGTCGTCCCCGACACCAGCCATGGTGCCGTCCACGACGCGGATGACGACGTGCAGGTCGCCGGGGAGCACAGCGCGGTACGCGGCGCCGCTTCGGCCGCCGCGCTCCGCGAGCTGCGACTCGCGCCCGAACCCGGACGTGGCCGCGGCCAGGTCGGCCAGCGTGAGCTCCATCAGCGGCCGCTCGAACAGCACAACCGGCGCCGCCGAGCCCCCCTTTGCGGCTGCTGCCACGACCACCACCTCCTCTTCGTCTTTGTTGCCGGAACGCACCTTCTTCTCCTCTGCCCTTTTGCATCCATTCTTCTTGCACCGCTGTACTCCGCACGCCAAGCATACAAGCAAACAGAGCAGCACGGCCACGGAAACCACCCCGCACAACACGGCGACCGCGACCACGCTGAAATGCTTCCTCCTACTCCTCGCCGCGGCCCTCCTCTCCGGCTTTCCGGAATCCTTCTTTCTGGTACTTCCATGCGGAGGCGACGATGGCGCCGGAGGACGCCGCGCCGCCGTCGAGTTCTCGGAGAACACTAGCGAAGCATTGCCGACGTGGACGAAAGCAGAGCGCCCGAACTTCATGACCGCGCCGGCATCCACCACACCAGAGAAGTTGTTGTACGAGACGTTCAAGAATCGGAGTCCACGAAGCGGCGGCAGGTCGCCGGGGAACCTCCCCAGCATCGCGTTCCGAGACAGGTCGAGCCGGCTCACCCGCGTCAGCCGGCTCAGCCCCTGCGGCACTGCTCGGATCCTGTTCGCCGACACGTCGAGGGTGCGAAGCCCGGCGAGCCCGTCCACCCCCGCTACGACGGTGAAGCGGTTACCGGACACGTTGAGAGACGCGAGCAGGGGACTCCGCTCCACCCGGAGAGCGCCGCCTAGCTGATTGCCAGAAACATCAAGGTACCGTAGCGCCGGCGCGCGCCAGAAGCCGCCGGAGATGGCTCCCTGAAGCCTGTTCCCGGAGAGATCTAATACGGCGAGGCCCGACAAGTTAGCGAGCGTCGCCCACGACACGGCACCCGTGAGGTTCCGCGACGGGAGCCGCAGCTCCAGGACCGGCGTGCATGCCGGCGCGCCAGCCGGTAGCACGAAATTCCGCACGTCGCGGAACGCGGCCGCGACGACGCCCGCGTCGCCGCCGCCAGCGCAAGAAGAATTGTTGACGGATGCGGCGACCGACGTGAAGAGAACCAGCAGGAGGAGTACGAGGACGTGGGAGTGGAGTGGCATGGGAGAAGCTAGCGTCGAGCTGCACGTACGCACGCGCGAGGTTAGGGAGGAGGAGGAGGCAATTTGAGCATTGAAGAAGGGAGAGAAGCCAAGGCACTAAGCCAGGAGGAATGGAATAGTGCTAAGTAACAGCTTGTGTGCAGCTGATGCAGGGGAGGGAGGGGAGGATAGTGTGAGAATGTGATAGGAATCATGAGCTGAGCTGAGCTGCTTTAATAGACAGTGACAATATGTGTCCAGATCTGCACTGTCATTTTGTGCTTGAAACATGCAAGTGAGGAGTAGTTGGTTTTCTCATTGTGAGGGGAGCAGTAGCAGAACCACCTGGTTGGGTGGTTCTGATGTTCTAATTCTGTGGTGGTTTGGCGCCCTGATTTCGATTATTGTTTCGTTCAACGTTGACTCTACGTACCACCTCTTTTTAGGGGAATTTTGGGTACCTGCCATTGGAATCCCACATGTTTAGAAAAATTCCGCCACACGAATTTAGTCCACGTACGTAGCTCTTTAGATACCGTACCAACCCTGATTGTAAACGCCTACCAGAGAACGCAATTTGACATCCTCTCATATCTGGAATCTGACAGTCGATGCATCTCTCGTGCGTTTAGATTGAGTTGTAAATTCTGAAAAAGCTGTCGTGAGTGTGAGCGTGAACCGTAGAAAAAACTGAGAAGCTGTTTGGTTGACATAGTTGCAGATTTATATTTTAGCAGTTCATGATGTTTAGTTACATTATTAATGTGTAATTTTACATCTAAATCATTCTAATTATGAAATTTTGTATTGTTTATATTAAAATTATATATTTTTAAATTACACTAAAATGATATATTTTACTAGAATTTCACTTTTTCAAATTTTACATGAACCGGTACGTTTTAATAGCGTGGTAGGTAATATTCATTCAAAGTTGAATTGATAAGCTGTGAAATCTAGGTTATACTAGCTTTCAAATTTATACTATGAGAATTTTTAGGTTCTAGAAAAGATGAATGACCAAAAGAGCTGTTTGATTCAGATTCTAGCTTCCGAACTAGAAAACCGATTCAAAAATCTGAACCGAAGAAACCCTCAACCGTTACGTTAAAATTTAGTCGGACGTCATCTCATAGCAATATGGAACTTCACGATTGAGATCCTGATTCCTCTCTAACGTTAGCTCCTTAACATCACAGGAGCCTATTACTGAGAACGCATGGTGACCGATCGACTAATAATTAAAGGCCTGGCCGGAACCCGTTATTTGAACAGACAGGGGGGGACACACGAAGCTACAAACTAACGAGAAATTACTACACAGTAATGATGTTCTCATCTAGCTTCTTACCCATCCGCTCAGACGACCCAATGTTTTTTTTTTTGAGAAAAGAAAGGGGGTATAACCCTTTCCTGTTTCCATTAAAGAAACCATAGTGAGGGACCAACGCAAATACAACCGAGTATTCAGACAAAAGCAGCGGCAAAATCACAGCATGTGACCGCCAAACATACCAAGTCTACTTATTACAGCACCAAAGGTCCGAAACATGAAAAGACAAACATCTGATCCTGCCTACCCAGAACCAAAATGTCAAGCTAAACAGAGACACAGGACAACCCACAGGGGTACCAAAAACCATCAACCGCTGATCAGGTTTCTTGCGAGATTCCAACCGCCCTTAGCGAAGATCTCCTTTACCACCTGCTCGATTAGTCGTACACCCAGCTCCAGCTTTCTTCCCCTTTCCTCCGACCTCTGTAGTATGGACCACGACGAAATCCAGAAGCATATAAGATTAGCCAGCTCAATTGGATCATTTATACTTTTATTTCTGAAGAATACGTCATTTCTGACTTTCCATATACTCCACAAGATTGCCGCAACCCCAACACCAGCCATTTTCCTATCATTCCTCTTAAGTCTCCGAAACCAGTTTTGCCAGAGATGTTCCATATTTGCAAAAGGGCCAATGTTGAAACACATCTTCATCATGCCCCAGATAAATCTAGACAGCACACAGTCAAAAAACAAATGTTGCACTGTTTCAGGTCTGCTACAGAAGGGGCAATTTGTATCTTTCCCATGCCAACCTCTTTTGACTAAGTTCATCCTAGTGAGAATCTTGTCTCTTTTTGCCAGCCAAAGGAAAATTTTAATTTTCAGAGGGATCTTCAGATCCCAGACCTCATCTACCCCTCTAGTCACTTCTTGCATTTTCAAAGCGGTATAAAACGATCTCACATCAAACACCCCTGTTTTGGTCAAAGCCCATTTAGCACCGTCCTTTTCATCATTCAGTTTAACTTTTCCACACAATTTTTTGAGCTTAGTCCACTCCTGCAGCTTATCACCCACCAAAGTTCTCCTAAACTTAATGTTGCTCATATCATCTTTCAGGGCACAAGCCACTGTCACATTTTTTGAGAGAGTAACGTTGTACAGGGATGGGAATTGCTCAGATGATTTATTGTCCCTAACCCAAATATCTTCCCAGAATAAGGTACTTTCTCCATTCCCAACTATTTTTTTGCAAAACTGTTGATACAAAGGTTTGATCTTCATGAGAGCAGACCAAAACTGAGAGTCCCCCACCTTTGTTTTCTTTTGAGTCAAAAGCTTTTTATACAAATATTTTTTCCTCAATAATTTTTGCCACAATCCTTCTTCTGTTTCCAGCTTCCACAACCATTTGCCTAGAAGTGCTATATTCATAGTATGAAAATCTAAAACCCCCCAACCACCACAGTCCTTAGGCATGCAAATCACAGGCCATTTAACCAGATGATATTTTTTCACCCCTTGATCTTCCTGCCAAAGCATTCTTGATCTAAAGTAATCCATTTTTTTCCTAACACCGACTGGGAGCATGTAGAAAGATAACATGTACAGAGGTATACTACTAAGGCAAGAATTTATAAGAATAATTCTCCCACCAATGTCTAGTAATTTCCCCTGCCAGCCTCCCATTCTACTTTCAATTTTGTTTTCACAATTTTTCCAATCTGAATTCAAAAGTTTTTTCCTGTTTATGGGCAGGCCTAAGTACTTCATGGGTAAATCACCCATTTTGCAAGTCAAAATTTGACAATACATTCTAATTTTATCCTCTTCCAGCCCCATGCAAAAGACCTCACTTTTATCAAAGTTGATTTTCAAACCAGACATCTGCTCAAACAAGCACAGAATAAACTTGAGGTTTTTTGCATTGTTCAGATCATCATTAAGCAAAAAATAGTGTCATCAGCATATTGTAAAATTGCAATCCCTTCCCCCAAACACTCACCTCCAAGTCCAGTGATAATACCATGCTCAACAGCCCTATCTATCAAAATGGCTAGGGCATCAGCAGCTAAGTCAAATAAGAGGGGGGAAAGAGGATCCCCTTGCCTAAGTCCTTGATGAGTTTTAAAGTAAGGGCCTGTCTGATCATTCAATTTTACACTAACTTTGCCACCCATCACAATTCTCATAATCCAGTCATTCCACTTAGCAGGGAAGCCCTTAGACTCAAGCATTTGGAACAAGAAAGACCACTTAATCTTGTCATAAGCTTTTTCAAAATCAACTTTAAACAGAACCCCAGCCTTTTTTGTCACATGTAATGAATTTAAAATTTCATGAAGGACCACCACACCATCAAGAATATACCTGTTTTTTATGAAAGCTGTTTGATTTTTAGAAATCACACCATCTACAACTTTTTCCAATCTATGCATCAGGACTTTAGTAACAATTTTAAAACTCACATTTAATAAGCATATAGGTCTAAAATTCTTAATAAGCTCAGCATTATTACCTTTTGGAACTAGAGTAATCACTCCAAAATTAAGTCTGTCTATATCATCTTTACAGATATAAAAATCCTCCATAATCCCAACTAGATCACACTTAACAATATCCCAAAATTTTTGTAAAATTCTACAGGGAAGCCATCAGGTCCAGGAGATTTATTGCTTTCCATACCAAAGACAGCGTCTTTGATCTCATTCTCAGAAAAGGGTTTGATCAAATCATTTTTTTCACCATCAGTTAATTGAGCCATATTCCCTGTAAGGAGTTTAATATTTATTCTCTCCCTTTCCCCAAACAGATTCTTATAATACTCAGACACATAAGAAAGCATTTCATTATGATCAGTAATGATTTTATCACCCTCCTTTAAGTAAGGGATAAAGTTTTTCCTTCTCCTCCCATTAGCTTTAGCATGAAAGTATTTGGTGTTGCTGTTTCCCTCCAGGATATCCTTAATTTTACTTCTCTGCCTCCATTTAATCTGATCTTCTATCATAATATTTCTCAATTGAAGTTCAAGATTTCTCCTCTCCATACTTTCACTCCAAGTCATACCATGTTTTTCACAAGAAACATCAATATTATCTATTTTTTTAAGAATATCAGCTTTGCATTTCTTAAAAGCACCTTCCCAATTCAGATTCCAACCTTTCAACTTTTTCCTCAGAGTCCCCAGATTTCTCTGCCAATTCTCAACAGAACTACCATGTTTACCCTTAAAGATCCAAGCATCTCTCACCACTTTGTAAATATCAGATCTACCCAACCAACAATTCTCAAATTTAAAATGAGACTTTCTTACAGTGACCCCACCCATGTCAAGCAGTAAAGGGGAGTGATCAGAAAGAACTCTTTCTAAAGGATACACTCTAGCCAGGGGAAAGTTTTGTTCCCAATCCATGGAAATCAACACTCTGTCCAATTTTTCCAAGGTTGGTGCAATATGATTATTACTCCACGTATACATTTTCCCAGTCATTGTCAGTTCCCTCAGACTATGAGCATCAATTATGGCATTAAACATAAAACTCCATTTGTTATAACCTCCAGGTTTATTTTTCTCTTTTTCCTTTCTAATGATATTAAAATCACCACCAAACACAGTTGGACCCACACACTCATTGCACACATGTGAAAATTCAGTTAGAAATTCACTTTTATGATCTAAACCAGCAGCTCCATAGATGACAACCAAATTCCAAGTAAAATTTGTTTTCCTATCAGAGACAGTGGCTTTAGCAAAGTAAGAACCAATCTCAGAGGAAACAATGTTCAACACATCAGCATTTATTCCTAAGAGAATTCCACCTGATTTCCCTTTAGCAGGGGACCAGATCCAAGAGAAATTTCTTCCAGCACTTAAAGAGCTAAGCATTCTCTGGGGAAAATCTTGTTTCATGGTCTCCTGAATACCCACAAAGTCAAGCTTCAAGTTATTCATAACATCAGAGATATGTTTTGACTTCACAATACACCCCATGCCTCTAGCATTCCAGAATAGCCCTTTCATTTATGTTTTTTTTCCTTCTAACCATTTTTTGTCTCACAGGTGTACCCTTAGTCATACTAAGGTTCCTGTTTTTCTTCTTTCCAAATTTTGGATTATCTTCCATAATAGGACATAATCCCAAAGACTCCATCTCATCCATAGTATCTCCATCCAAATATTCATCTGCAATAATATCCTTTTCCCCACCACTATCTTCAGATTTTTTAGTTTGATTGGCTATGAATAAAGCCACTCTAGCATGTTCAAGGGATTTAATCAAATCCACATTCTCATTAATTTGATCTATAGAACAGCCTAAAGATACACCTATAGCCCCAGCCAAGTCATATAAAGAAACATTTTGCTCATGAATAAAAGATGGAAGGTGTGTACCTTTTCCAATAAATGCATTTTGAGCTACTTTTCTGGATGTAGCCAATTCCAAAGCAGTTTTATCCTCCTTAGCCTTCAGTCTGCTACACCTTCTATGTTCCTCCTCCTCATGATCAGTGTCTTTCACAGGGATAGTTATACCCACTCGAGTTGCAAAGTCAACAGATTCTTGGGAATCAATATACTCTTCAGAGTCTGTGAGATGGATTTTGCCCCCATCTCTTCCAGACATGAGTTCTTCTGTCTCCACTTCAACAGATGCTGAGAGGATTCCAGTGTCTTCAACAACAGCATTCTCAACATTCTCAGAATTCACAACATTTTCTATGCATTCATTTTTTTCCATGTCAACCAGCTCTTCAATCTGGAGCTTTTCAGCTAGGCCTTCATCAGATAAGTCTTGGTTTTCAGGATTATTACTTTCCTTTGCCAATTGCAGTTCCTCATCACCTCCAGTGTTAGGGGCAGTTACAGCAAAACTTGGGATAGAATCCCCAACACCATCAACTTTTTCAACCATTCTTTTTTTAGTCATGTTACCCCTAAAATCCTCAAAACCCTCCTGCTGATAATCCTGCATGATTCTTTTCCCCTTATCTTTAGAAGAGAACCAACCAATCTCCACTATTTCTTCCACAGAGTAAGTTACTTCATACAACAGCAGGTTTGGAGAGGTCAACACCAGGGACAAAGGCAACATGGTGGTATCCATCATACCAATTTTCAATCTCACAACATCACTTTTCCTAATAGTATCCATATCAACATCCACAACAACCCCAATGTTTGACCCCACTTCACAAAGAGCATGAAAGTTTTTCATAATATCTGGGAGGCCACTCACAACAACCCAAACTACATGCAATTTGCCTGCAGCCATCGCCTCCTGAGTCCATGCCCGAACTTTAACCCTAACATTAGTGCCCTTCAAAGTAAATTCTTCAAAGTTAGATATCTCATCCAATCTCAATTTGTTAGGAAACCTAATTTGAAACGTCCCACCCCCAATATATTTTGCTCTCCAAATCCATTTCCACTTAAACTGTTGTGAGAAACAATCCTCCATCTGTTTCTCTGATAAAGTCTTGCCAGATTCAATTGAAACTAGAGCCAACGGGTTAGCATGCTCTTTACTCACCACGTCCTTGGCATTCTGAATCAAAATGCACCCAAGCCCATTTGCCCCAGATCCGACCAACTTGGCAACCGGCTTTGACTGTTTTACTAGGAAACAATCTGAGGTCCTATGGGAGTTCTTGCCACAAATCACACAAAACAGGCTAGCATTGCAGTTCCTAAACAAATGGCCATGGGCCTTGCATTTCGTACAGAAAAGTTTACCTGCATCAATCGGCTTGTCTTCTCCCATATGCACCTCATCTTGAACTATTATCTCACCCGATTCAGCTTTCAATAGCGAGTCAGAGCTTTCACCTTCCATAGCCTTATCATCCGCTTTATCCCAAGTAGACTGCTGATTCAACTTTTCCCCCTTCGATCCCCGGTGTGCCTCAATCCCCTTAGGTTCAGCCTCCACCTTCCCCTTCGGATCAGCCACCGCAGGTTGTTGTTGCACCGGGCGAAACGTCCCTTGAGGATGAGTCCCCTGCCCTCCGCCAGGCCTCCAAGTATTGGCGAATCGATGCGGGGGCCGCGGACGCCAAGGACGATTCCCCCAGTCAGCCATCGGAGGAGAAGTGACCACTTGTGCAAAACTCCGCCGCCAAACCCTTGCTGGGGAACGATCGTCTCCTCCAATCCCTATGCGCGGCCACTCCGATTTCCAGTTCAGACGACGTGGAACTCTCAAGTGGCTAAAACGCTCCGCGAGGTGAGGAAGCGAGAGATGATCATGTCCGCAGAGCAGGGAACCAGCCCTCGAACGCACGCCGAAAGTAGACGGAGGGGGGACAATCTGGTTGGGGGATAGAGGCAACGGAGCAGCCGAGGAGGTGAAAACCCTAGGAGGCTTCGATTCCGGCGATTCCTCCTGGGCTTCATCGTCCCCACAATAACGTTCTTCACCCAGAGAGGGCAGCAACAGCGGTCCAGCCCTTACCGTAATCCCCCAAATCTGCGAAGAAACCGGCCCAGTACTGTAGCGACGCGAATCCGAGCATCGCCATGAACTCGTAGACGGGAACGTGCGAAGGTGCTGGACGTTGTCGTCGCCGACCATCCCGAAGTTTTTCGGTGCGGCTTGTACTTAGAAGAAAACTACAAAATGAGCCTCAGACGACCCAATGTAAGTAATCATGCATCTCTTTCTATTTAACGGCTACATTTTTGGTACTGATTAAAGTCATACAATTACTACTGCTACTGCGTCGGTGATTAAAGTCTCCCAAATCAAATAGCAAAATTTAGACGTGAATTAATGAATCGATTCAGAATCCTATGGCGAAAAGGATCTTAGCTGCCCGTTCATTTGTGGACGGAATTGAAACCGGTACGCGTCGCCTGAATTATATAATAAAACTACTGTAGGAAAGTTGCATGTGAACTACTCCTCGTGTGTACATATGATGCCATTAGATGACTGGGACTCCACTAGCTTTCACCTGGTTAAACCACATGACGAATTATTGTTCCTTTGCCCTGACGCTAAGCATCTATCATTAGGCCATGCATGCCAATTGCCAGCCTCATTTCTTACCGTATCTTACACTGTTCCTTTTGTTTTCTTAGGTTCTGTTTAGTTGTGGAGCTAGGAAAATGCAACCATCCTAATTTAGGAAGTATTTCTTTAAGGCAGATTTTACGACGAACACAAACAATTATAGGGTCTATTTGGTTGACAGCCACAATTTGCCACGCCACAAGTGTGACAACCACAACTGTGGTGAGAAAAATTGTCGCCACACTTTACCATACTTTTTCCAGTGAAAAAAGTGTGGCAAAGTGTGACGTTGATTTAATGGTTAGGATTAAAGAAGGTGACATATTACATCGTAACATGTCAGCCTTTATTTCTTAATTTTTTATAATTATTTTTTATCCGATAGAAATCAAGTGCCATGTTTTTAGGAATTTTCCAATTATTAAAGCAGATTTTTCTTCAGATTGTTGTAATTGCCTTTAAGTGCACCGGAAAATTTGCCTCGCTACCGCCTCTTTTCACGCAGCAGAATTCATAATATTTCTCAAAATTCTGTTTTTGCTTTTTTTTTTCTCATGCTTTGCGGCTCTAATTGTTGTTATCTTTCCCTTGCATGCGGCTTTTTATATTTAACAAATTCCGGCAAATGATGATTAGTATAAATCAATCAATTTCATTCAAAATTGAAATATAAATTTGAAAAAATGAAACAAATATTAGAAATTCTTTTAAATACTAGGTGCTTTATGATGATTTATTTTCAAAAATATTAAAATTTTAGATGATTAGTATAAAGCCGATCAATTTCATTAAAAATGAAATATAATTTTTTAAAAAGTGAAAAAAATATTAAACTTATTTTAATACTAGGTAATTTATGATGATTTAGGGTGAAATTTGTTTTAAAGATATTAAAATTTCATAGATGATTAGTATAAACTGATCAGTCTCATTCAAAAAAAATATAAATTTGGAAAAAAATCATAAAAAAATATTTTAAATACTATGTGATTTACGACGATTTACGGTGAAATTTATTTGCAAAAATATTAAAATTTCAGAAGATTAGTATAAACTGATCAGTTTCATTCAAAATTAAAATATAATTTTCAAAATAGAATTTTTTTTTTAAATACTAGGTGATTTCTGGTGAAATCAAATTTTAAAAAATATTAAAATTTCAGATGGTTGATATAAACTGATAAGATCCTTTCAAAATTGAAGGGGAAAAGAGGCTGGGCGTAACTCCTAGGGAGGATGGTGGTGATCGGTAACAGCCGGTCACCAATTTTTTTAATTTTAATTAAAATGAATGGTTCATATTAATATAAAGTATTACCTCTAATAGGAGCACCGTAACATAGTCTTTTCTTTAGAATGCGAAGAGGCTCTATCTTGGGGGAAAAAAATCTCAGAAGCAACTATCCTGCCGTCAAATTCTCGTGTTTTTCTTTTCAGTTGAAGGCACACGAGCCAGATGGTTCGTCATCTGATCCGTGGATCTCGCGGAGACAATTAAGCATTACAAAGTTGCGAAATGCTGTAGTGTAGATCCATGTGTTTGATCAGAAATGGGTCCTGTAATTGGGCCTTGCTTTACCTAGTACTCAGTCCAGTTCGTCGGTTACATTAGGTTTTGGACCGTCCAATGCCTACCACCGTAACCATGGTTACGTGCTTGTAAGCAACGGTTTAAGCATCAAGTTTTTTATACGTTTTGCCGCATTATTATTTTTTTGTTGCTGATTTTGAGGCCGACGGTACTACAGTTTTGTGGAGAAATTATATAAAAAATGGTGGTTTAAATAGTTTCTCCCCTTTATTTTTTTAGATTTAGAAAAACTAGATTTCATTGTGAAAAAAGACCGAATTACACCCTCAAAGTATTGCTGAAGTTTGAATAATCCCCTAAAAAAATTGCCGTCTGAAAAAGACTCACGATATTAAAAAATAGCTCAACCTACAACTTTGAAGAGTGGTTTTGCTTACGTGCTGACGTGGCGCTGGTGATGTGGCAGATCAACGAAAAAGTCTGAATTACACCTTCCAACTTTGCCTAAAGTCTGAATAACTCCCGAACAAATAAAAAATATTTTTAAAAATTACTTATATTTTTTAATAACTCTGTTATATTTTAAAAAAATCTAAAATAGTGTTAAAACCTTTAAAAATTCATAACTAATCCATTTAAACTTTAAATTTGACCATTCAAATTGCATAATTATTTTGAAAATGTGATCTACATAATAAAAATAATTTCACACGCTGGTGCATTGAATTTTTTATGGGGTGCTCAATGAGGGACCAGATAATGGCACCAATCGCAGAAAGAATATGCTCTGAACTGCATCTTGGAGCCACCTATGATTTAGACAATATTGATTACCTCTTTTATTATTTGCTCACCTCTAGATTTGTTGATTTGTGGAACAATATACTATTTACTCCATGATAATTCCTGGTTATTCAGTTTGTCTGATTCTTTTATTTGATCTCTGGAGCAACAGATGGCACAATGGTGCTTGTTCTAGCCTCTTTTTTTCCTTATATGGTGCCGAAGGAGGCATTTTAAGCAGGAAAGACTGCAGAAGAGGTATCAGGATGAGCTGTAAACCAAGGAATGGTGCCTTCTGACTTCCATTTAATGTCTGCGTGAAATTATTTTTATTATGTATATCACATTTTTTTAAAAAAAATTATGCAATTTTAATTGTCAAATTTAGAATTAAAATAAATCAGTTATGAATTTTTAAATGTTTCAACACTATTTTAGATTTTCAGAAAATAAAATATAATTATAAAAACATATAGATGCCATTTTTAAATATTTTTTATTTGTTCGTGGTTATTCAGACTTTAGGCAAAGTTGGAGAGTGTAATTCAGACTTTTTCATTGATCTGTCACATCACTAGCGCTACGTCAGCTGTCCCAAAGACTGAAAAAACCAAACCAAAATATTTCGGTTTTTTCGGTTTGGTTTTTAAAATTTTAATAGATTATTCGGTTTCAGTTTGTTAAAAAAACGAATCATTCATAAACCGAAAAAACCGAACCAAATCTACCGAAAAAACCGAATGCCCACCCCTAAAAATCATCCTTCAAATTTGAAGATTGAGCTATTTTTCAATACCGTGGGTGTTTTTTAGATGGTAAAATTCTTTAGTAGGTTATTAAAACTTCAATAATACTTTGAGACTATAATTCAGACTTTTCCTTTTACTATTGTGACGGTCGCGAAAGTTTAAATAACGCCTAAACAAAAATATTGTTTAAATAGCCTCAAAATTTCCAAAACGATTCATTTACACTTTTCAGCCAACTGTATGGTTTAAGGTGATGTGAACTCTGATTTTAACGTAAAAAATGCCACGTAAGCCGTGACTGGACAGGGAGGTGGGATGATGGCTACGTGGAGGACATGAGGGCAAGGTGTTTGATGAAATACTATAACACCCCCACACAAGCAGCCAACCCCGACCTCGCCCGCGCTCTACTCCCACCACAACCTGTCCTCACACACTCCCATCGGGTGTGTGCGCTTCCAAGCAGCGCGGCGAGGGTAGGGGTGAAAGTGGTTCGGATAGTTTCCGACCGTATCCGGAAAAACGAATTCGGATTCGGATTTTTTTTGATTCGGATACGGATTTTTTGGATACGGATTCGGATTCGGATATTTTTTTTCGGATACGGAAACGGATATGATATGCCTGATATCCGTCGGATTCGGATACGGATTCGGATAATCCGGATAGTTCTTATTCGGATATCCGGCCCATTAAAAATATAGGCCCACTGGCCACACTGCAGACCTTTATATGGCCCGATGGTTTAGATTTGGCTGGCAGGCCCACCAGGCCACCACCATGGCGCCATGGCCTGATGGCCCAACCGCCCATGGATTTGAAATAAAAAATCTTCTTTATTTTTTTAAAAAAACATTTTTTAAAAAAATAAAGAATATTTTTTTAAAAAAATATATATTTTAAAAAATGGGATAAATTTCTATAAATTTAAACAGATAAAATTTTTTAATAAATAAAAAAATAGTTCTTTCAATTTAAATTTTAGAAACACAATGAATTAATGAAAAATAGCAAATTGACATATAACAATATCCAAATTTTCCATAAATTAATATATGTTGTATTTTAATTATATAAAAAGTTTAAACAAATATTTAACTATTAATTTGTTTTTTAAACCTAACACATTTCTTTTAACATTCTAACTCATTACTTTCAAATCTCTATCTTTCTTAACATCGTACATGCAAACTTTGTCAAAATAATTTTAAATTTTTATCATAGCATCTATGTATCGTATGATGATACCATGAGACGTATCGTATTTTTCAGACTTAATTTGAAGTTTTTAGAATTAAAATTTCATTAAGCTCTACGTTGTCCATCGAGTGTCGTAACATTTTTTTTAAAAAAATATCTTTCAATTTAGTGGATACTGACTTAAAATAGACTCACGTGCATGAATATGATTTTTCTAGAATTTTTAGTTCATTATTTCATGCACTTGTAGTTCAAATTTGATAAATTTCAATATAAATCAAAGAAACATACATAATGAATTAAAAATAGCAAACTTATGTATAAAAATGTGATTTTTTTATAAGACTAGATATGTTGTATTTTAATCATAGAAAAAAAATCAAGTTTAAACAAAGATTTAACTATTGATTTGCTTTTAAACCTATCACATTCTTCTTATCATTCTAACTCATTACTCTCAAATCTCCATCTTTCTTAACATCGTAGATGCAAACTTTGTCAAAATAATTTTAAATTTTTATCACATCATCTTTGTATCGTATGATGATACCATGAGACGTATCGTATTTTTCAGACTTAATTTGATTTTTTTAGAATTAAAATTTCATTAAGCTCTACGTTGTCCATCGAATGTCGTGACATTTTTTTAAAAAAATACCTTTAAATTTAGTGAATACTGACTTAAAATAGACTCACATGCATGAATATGATTTTTCTAGAATTTTTAGTTCATTATTTCATGCACTTGTAGTTCAAATTTGATAAATTTCAATATAAATCAAAGAAACATACATAATGAATTAAAAATAGCAAACTTATGTATAAAAATGTGAAATTTTTTTATAAGATTAGATATGATATATTTTGATCATAGAAAAAAAATAAAGTTTAAACGAATATTTAACTATTGATTTGCTTTTAAACCTAACACATTTCTTCTAAACATTCTAATTCATTACTCTCAAATCTCCATCCTTCTTAACATCGTACATGAAAACTTTGTCAAAATAATTTTAAATTTTTATCACAGCATCTATGTATTGTATGATGATACCATGAGACGTCTCGTATTTTTCAGAATTTATTTGAATTTCTTAGAATTAAAATTTCATTAAGCTCTATGTTGTTCATCGAGTGTCGTAACAATTTTTTTTAAAAATATCTTTAAATTTAGTGGATACTGACTTAAAATAGACTCAAATTTATGAATATGATGTTTTTTACAATTTTCGGTTCATTATTTCATGCACTTGTAATTCAAATTTGACAAATTTCAATATAAATCAAAGAAACATACATAATGAATTAAAAATAGCAAACTTATGCATAAAAATGTGAAATTTTTTTATGATATTATATATGTTGTATTTTGATATTAGAAAAAAATTCAACTTTAAACGAACATTTATATTTCAAATTTACAATTTTAAACTTTATCTCTCTCACTCCAAAAATAAGTAAATAGTCAACTTTGACTAAAACTCTATCAACCCTAATTTTTCTTTCTCTCTCCCGGTCTCTCCTACTCCTGTCACCTCTCTCTCCCCGTTCGTGATGATTTATATGATGTTAACTATTATTTGTCATTTGTGTATTGTGATCGTGAATAAATAAATACATTATTAATATTCGGTAAGTATTCGTAACCGTATTCGTATTCGATTCGTATCCGCTCTTTATTCGTATTCGATGATATCCGACTCCGTATCCATATCCGGATTATCCGAATCCGAATTCGAATCCGAAAAAATATATGAAAAATGATATAATATTAATGATATCCATCCGTATCCGATCCGTTTTCACGCCTAGGCGAGGGTGCGCTGGGGCATGCGGCCGATAGGGGAATTGGGGCGTGTAGCTGGCGCAAGGGGGGCCGCTAGAGGCCGACAGAGGGACGGTGGAGAGCGGGCTGGGCGCTCTGTCATTCTATCGAACGTCTTCCACGCATTGTCATCGACTCATCGGGAGCAAAATTTTATGTGATTAGCCACGTCAGCATGCCGCGTGTATCCCAGTCAGCCAAAATTATCGTTTCGTCGTCCACGTTAGTGAATTCGCGCAGAATGTTCAACAGTGAAACTGGTTTTGAAATTTTCGGTGGTTATTTAAACGGTATTATAGTTCAAGGGTTATTTAAAATCTTGCGATAGTCACGATAGTAATTTATATTTTTTCCGTAGTTTATTTTTACATCTGCATTTTTTTCTCTGCGAGAGTTTTGATTTTGGCACGAGAACTAGCTTGCCACGTACGGTTACCAGGCAGAGGCATTATTGCCATCATCCGTAAAAACAGTAACAGTTAACTAATGGAATATGAATATAATGCAGAGGTTTAGAATTTGAAAATAAAAAGTTGGGACATGTAGATGATGAAGTGAAACACGAGAAAGAATATAAGGGATTGAATGAAAACCCGTGGCAAAATTTCTGTCGCTGAAAAGTCGTCTCTCTATAATTGAGGAGATCCGTAAATAAGGCTAACATTTGAAGAAGCACCGCCGTGCAAGCATGCATGCATGAGTGGTTAGTACTTAGTAGTCTAGCATGCAATGCATGGTCGTATCGAACGAACGTTTTGATCCACAGATGGCTCATCGATCATTACTTATTCTTACTAGATTCCGAATTTGCGTCTAGTGACTCTGATCAGTGACCCGGCCTCGTTAGACATCGGGATATACCGTTCAGGCGGCCACAGATTCGGTGCATGCTCATGCATGTAGTCGTAGCAACAGAGTTGTACGGGATTAATTTTGGAATCAAATCACATATTTTTTAAAAAATAATAATATTTTTTTAAGAAAATTCAAATATGTACGTCAAATTCAAAAAATTATACAAGTAACATGCGGTCGGCACTTAAAGTGACTACTAGAGCTGACGTGACATCTAGTCGGCACTTGCCGACCGTCTGTTAGTTTTGCAAATTTTTTAAATCGGTAGACAGATTTGATTTTTTAAAATATTATTTAAAAAAATCTCAAATCACACCGGCAACCATTGCTTAGTCAACCACTACCCGCGTGCATACAGTACGTCCTCACACCGAAAAAAAAAAAAAAAAGATTTATCTAGGCATGCATGCAGGAGTAAGAGCACCGATCTGCAAATGCTCTTTGGTAGCTTAGTTATCTTTCGTACTTGTCTGGTTATATTACTGAATTATGGAAGTATTAGTACTATATTTGTAGGTTCTGCTATGTCTAAGTTAAACTTTAATTGATAAATCAACGATAAACATAATCAAATCGTCTTATAATAATAAAAAATATAAATTAAAAGATAAGAGGTATGCAAAGTTTATCGAACGAATAAACTCTATTATTTACGAACAAGTGTATAACTAACAAAAGTAGAAATAAAACTTTTTAATAATATTTAAAAGTTAAAATATAGTACTCCCTTAATCGTCCTATAACATTAGGACCTAGGACTAGATTTAACATTACATGGTATAATGAATTTGGATGATGTCGAGACTAGATTTGATATTTTATAATATAATAAATCTAAATAGATATTGTCTAAAGGTCGTTGTATTATAAAATAAAAAATATGATCAAATTTAATCAAAACATAGATCATGATCAAATCTGTATATCTGTTTGAAAAATTTGCAAAACTAGCATGCGGCCGGTATTTGAAGTACCGACTGAAGTTGACGTGGCACCAGTCGACACTTCAAGTGTCGACCGCGTGCTACTTTTGTAAATTTTTCAAACGGAAGTACATTTGATTTTTTTAAAAAAATATTATTTTAAAAAATCAAGTGAAACTAGCTAGCAAGTGCAACGAACACACAGGCATTATATCAACCATATGTTATTTTAATCTGCTAGATATATATGGCAAGAAGAAGACTACAATATTATATAATTAATATTATTGTCTTTTGTTTTTTTCTCGATTAAATTAGACCCAGCTGGCCGCCCCTGCATCTGCATGTCTACTGGATCGGCCCGGGTCACCGAGTGAAAGTCTTCTCTTCTATTTAACGTACCCCGCAGTTCCTCACTTCCTCCAAAGCGATCGAATCATCCCCGAGTTCATTCCTCCACCGCCACCAGATCCCTAGTTGTTTGCCCACCGAGATCCTCCACCAGAGCCGTCGTCGACGAGGTCACGAGGAGGCGTTCCTCCACCGTAGCTAGCTGTCATCCACGAGGAACCGCTCCACCGCCGCTTCCGCCTCCGCAAGGCAGATCTACGCTCGTCGCCGGCCGCTTTCGGTTCGCATTCAATTCCCTCCCCTCGCCTGTGTCCACCTCCCCCAACCCCATCGACGACCGCCGTCTCCTCCCCGCCCCCGTCTGCTCCGACTCTGTCGTCCTAGGCCACCCCCTAGCCGGCTTGCCCCCAACTGAAGGAAACGCTCACACATCGCGCTCTCGCCGGCGGTGGTGGGCAGCGCCTAGGGGTGTGATCGATGGAGGACAGGTATAAGATGGGGATGCTGCTCGGGGAGGGCAGCTTTGCCAAGGTGTACCTCGCCGTGGACAACTCGACCGGGGAAGAGGTGGCGATCAAGGTGATGGAGAAGGAGAAACTGATCAAGCTCGGCGCGGCGCAGCAGATCAAGAGGGAGATTGCCGTCATGCAGAGGCTGCGCCACCCCAACGTCGTGCGCCTCCACGAGGTGATGGCCAACAAGAAGCGCATCTACGTCGTCATGGAGTACGTCCCCGGCGGCCCGCTATACTGGCAGCTCCGCCGCCAGAGCCGCGACAACCGGGCGGGGCTCCGAGAGGCAGATGCACGCCGGTTCTTCCAACAGTTGATCTCCGCGCTGGCTTACTGCCACGCGCGTGGGGTGTACCACCGCGACATCAAGCCGGAGAACCTCCTTATTGACAAGAACGGCGACCTGAAAGTCGCCGACTTCGGCCTCTCCGCCCTCGCCGACACGGCGCGTAAGGAGGCACTTTTCCACACTGTATGTGGGACGCCTCTGTATGGCGCACCTGAGGTGTTCACGCGCCGTGGCTACGACGGTGCCAAGGCCGACGTCTGGGCCTGTGGCGTCGTCCTCTTCGTCCTCACCGCTGGTCGCAAGCCCTTCCCTGATGACAATATCAATAATCTTTACAGCTTGATCTGCCGCTCCGAATACCACTGCCCGTCGACATTCAGCATCGAGCTTGTCCGTCTCCTCCACCGCCTCCTCCATCCTGACCCGGCGCGTCGGATCAGCATACCCCAGATCATGGAGATGAGGTGGTTTAAGAAGGGATTCAAGGAGATTAGCTACTATGTTGACAACAATGACCGCCTACACAAGCTCGACGGCTCCGATAAGCTGGAGTTGGATGACTCCGACGACATGTTCCCGCCCTCGCCATCAACATCAGAATATTCTATTTCAGTTGTCCGCACGCTCCGTGGTACAGGGGGCATGCACACCTCGGCATCTGCACCGGCTCTAACCGAACTCAATAATGTTTCATTTCAACCGCGCATGCGGCGGCTCAAGAGCTTAAACGCGTTCGACATCATCACGTCCTCGCCGAGCTTCGACTTGTCTGGGCTTTTCGAGGAGCGCGGTGAGAAGATGCGGTTCGTGTCCGACGCCTCGGTGTCCGTGATTATCTCTAAGCTGGAGGAGATCGCTGGAATGGTTAGCTTTATGACCCGAACCAAGGAATGCCAGGTGAGCATTGAGGCGACCAAGAACGGGCAGATAGGTGCGCTTGCCATCTCCGCCAAGGTGTTCGAGCTAACGCCAGAACTCATAATGATTGAGGTGTGCAAGAAAGCCGGCGACATTGCTGAGTACCGCCAGTTCTGCGACAATGAACTTAAGCCTGGTCTACGATGCCTCGTGGCCGAGATCCGCGAAAACAACGACGCGGTTGAATGCAGTGCATGATGGATCAGAATTTCTCCTAGTATAATTTAGAATGAATAGTTGCTATTAAATTAGTTTTCTCTAAGATATGTATTGCACTGTTCTCGTATAATTATCAATTGCAAAAGCTATGCGTTGTTGGTAGGAAACATAATACAATTAATTAAAAAAATATTTAATAGGGGTGAAGGGGAAAGATGCAGTGGTTTGCAGAAAACGAGTTACTACAGTAACATCTTGGTGCTATTCTGAAACTATCTTTTGAAGAAATAAGTATAGCGGTATTACTGCATGAGAGAATAACCTCATCCACAAATTCAGTGTTTGGACGTTTGCTCGCTTTTCATTTTATCATGAACAATAAGATCAGAAAATCTTCTTTGATATCCCCATTGTCTTTTGGCGAGATTATTTGGCCACAGCCGTTCAAGCTGAACCACACCTTTGCTGACTGCAACCGGCTGAAAATGGCAGGTCCGATGTTGCCTATGAGCAAAAGTAGCAGCATTTTCCATCCTCCAACCAAATTCACAAGTCCCTCCTGAATTTTACTTTCCTGTTACCTGTATGATATTTTAATTTCTCTTCCAAGTCTGGCAGTAACCCGGGCACATGGTTACAAAACTAAAGCTACATTACTCACTCTCGTCTTGCAAATATGCTGAAATTTATAACATTTTTAGTGAATTATATGAGTAGAAGTAGAACTGCCAGCACAGCTGGGGCAACGAAAACCCACACATTATTCAGCAACGACTGCACCAACCAATGGTTCATTGCGAGAGATGAGCCACATGTCCAAACATTTGCACATGTTAATACTTGATAATCCGATTAGATTTGCCTGGCTATTTCTGTCAGCTTAACATGAACTGTGATAAGCAACCTAACAAGCTAAACATGGTTAAGACAAACTAGAAGATTCCAGTCGACAAAAGGGCACGCAGGCTCACTGTTCATCCTGTCTGATGAATTATCCAGGTTAAGAAATTGAAAGATGCTGCAATCATTGATCATTTGGTCTGTTTCTGAAATAGACGCTGCAACTGTTTGGTGTAGTTCCTCGAGTTCCATCGGCTCAAACTTACAATGTTTACAACAAGAACTTGACCAACCTTTGGTTTTCTATTTATCAGTCTTGAAATCTATTACTGTAATCAAATCCACAGTTCGTAACGTGGCCACAATCCCAAAATATTATCAGTAATCCTGTAAAATTTGATCAAAAATATGATGTATACAAGGACAAAAAGACAATTTTTTTTGGGAACAGACCAGATAAGTTGTTCAACTCTCAAGTCGATCTACAGAACCGAACAAATAATTGATCAATCATAGCTGATAATTCTCTTCAAGAAATCATAAACGATAAATTGATAAGACCCTTATAATCTTCTGCTCCAGTTCGGCGATGGTTCACAATTACATCTTGGACATCAACTTGGTTACGCCCATGTTGCTACTTGCAATTCATCCAGGCAATCATGAATTCATATAATTGGTCATCTATCTTGACTCTTCAATATTCATCTTGAACTTGCAACTCATTATTCAGACAACTGAAACAACAGGAAAAACAATCCGTACAATAAACCAGCCAAATAAAGTTTTTTTTCTGTTAATCAAGTTATCAACCGAGTGGCTGCGTTGCACAGTGTTGGCCTATACATCAATTGGTTTCTCATGGAAATTTCATGACGCATTATTGATGAGCTTGGTAGTACTCGGTTTGGATCTGGATACGTAGACAGAAGTGCAGAGTACGTTTCAGTGCACATGCTCATCTCAACAGGATTACAATTCAATTGCTTGGTCTATAATTGCCGCATGATTATACCCAATAGAACACTACGGGAAACATGATCTTCACTGAGTGCATGAGGATTTGACGAGTGCATTTCCTCGACACTCGCAAAGAGGGTTGTTCATCGAGTGCCAGCCAAATACACTTGGTGAACCTTTGGCACTCGGCAAACAACAAGAAATACACTCGACGAACAATCTGTTAATACATTCGGATACCGATGGTACTCGGCAAACCCAAATGTTTCCCGTGGTGAAATGAAATGAAGATTGAATGAACCTACCATGCGATTACTTTCAGAATAATGGAAGCACGTACGGTTGATTAGTAGCCCTCATCCAGCCGGCACTTCTTCCATAAATGTGAAATTATCCAACAATAATGAGTGATATATGCTTCTGCTCCACTGCACTAATGATGTCAGAGTCTACTGGAGTGTACTGGAGTGAAAATTTTGCTTCACAGTGGTCAAATCTGGCTCTTCTTTCAGATTGTCTGCTGTTATGAAATTAAATAAAAACAACTAAAGAACAACCATATGTGCAAGTAGCAATGTGGCAAGGTCAACAATGATGCTGGCTAAGGGGGAGTGAATTTATTTGTGAGGGCGTCATGGTCATAAAGTAATAAACCCATAAATTATGAAATTATTGTGGTAACTGTAACAGAGTAGAATAAATTTTCCCACCTAGCCAGGTGGGATAACGATGCAAAAGAAAAATATTAACAGACAACAAGCTGGCCAGAACATTCCTTCCTAAGTTCGGGCAATTAATATACAAAAAAACTTTGTGTTCATCGCCGTATACAGTCAAATTCATGAAGCTAACATCATCCTCACCAACAATGTTGAAGATTCAATTCGATGGAAATGGACAACCTCAGGAGAATACATCGCAAGCTCAACATATGCTTCCCAATTCATTGGCTCCGCCAATTCAGAATCAGCAACTCTCATATGGAAAGCCCGGGCTCCATCTAAATGCAAGCTTTTTATTTGGCTCCTACAAAATAGATTATAGACTTCCAATTGCCTACAGATTCGTGGTTGACCAAACAACTACTTTTGTCAACTATGCCTCCGTAACCTAGAAACAACACATCATCTCTTCACGGAATATAGCTTTACAACAGAAGTATGGTCTAGGCTAAGTAACTGATTTGCCTAGTTTTCCTTGAGGAGGAATCAAAGAAGCATGGAGCCAACGGTTCTACAATAGTGGCATACTGGTCTAAGCCATTTTCATGGGGAGGCTAGGAAGGGAGCAAAAACAGCCTTCATCTTGATTGCTTGGGAGATTTGGAAGGAAAGAAATATGCGTATTTTCCAAGGCACAGAATCCACGCCGGCATCATTAGTCAACCACATTATGGATCAGTTACGAATGTGGCACGAAGGAGGAGCGAGCCAACTCGCGAGAATTTTGTCTTAGTCCGTGTTTTTTTGTTTGTTAATGGCTTCATTTTCTTGAAGCTTTCTCCTCTCTTCTTCTTCATTTCCCTCCTCTTCTCTCTGTTGTTTCTTCTTTGTGCCGGTAATTTTTAGTTGCCTTGTATTTTTCTTCCTACTTATTTAATATTCCACGCCTCTTGGCTTCAAAAAAAAGAAAGAAATGGCAGGTAGTTGTGCTTTCATTATCTTAAAAATGCACCGATTAAAATTGTTGATTTAGCCAAAGCTGAAAGGAATTAATGTGTGTATCAACCCTGCTGCTGATGACTTATTCGGTTACTTGGGAATTGGGATATTATGGTAACTGGACCAAGTGAAAAGCAAGGAAAAAATTATTGGAAGTTGGAAATTTGAGGTATCAAGTGGGAAACAAACTGAGATATATAATTGGTATGACTCACTACACAACATACAAAGAACAAGAATTTCTTGTGTAGATTTTTATTAAATTATAGCATTTCACACCTTGAGAAATTTAGGGCGTCATAGTAGCACCATTATGTGCTCCCCATGGTCCCATGGATAGATCATCAACCAAGAATGTATTCACCTAGAAAGATATGAAGATATTTAGCATATGATTAGAATACATATATGTTTATGGTGAAGGTATTAAACTATTAATCGAGCAAACCAAATATTGGTCGCTTTTATGTAACAAACATACAGATTGATCATTTCTGTTCGTGAGGGTTATATTGGTCATTCGTTGGATCAAATCATTCCCTACAACCGCCCGCATAAATGAGATAGATAGTCAATGGTGTTTTACACAAAATCTCAGTTGGATAGGATTGTTTCTTTTGAGCCATATTACATAGATAGGTTATTGATCTTGGCAATGTTGTGGGTTAGTAAACTTTTTTTTTGAAGGCAAGCGGGAGATCCACTGCAATTCATTAAGATCGGAGAAAACAAAAGGGTTCAAAAGAGTTTACACTGTACAAACCCGAGGCTACAATCAACTTTAACGCTATCCTTATCTAGCATAATACATAATTTCAGCTTTAATTTAAGATAAACTACATCAAAAGACCACCATCTTTACATCTCTCCATGCCTTTGAATCCAGGGGAATAACGCCTTCTGTCCCCTTTACCATCCTAAGGAGCAAGTGGTAGCCACTTCGAGTAAAAAGGCTGCCTGTCAGGAATAAATTCAGGAGATCACACAGTCACTAGCGAATCCTATTAGCAAGTTTAAAGGATTCAAAGTCAAAAGAGATCTTTTGAGCGATAGTCAAAATTGGCTCAAAAGAGTCATTGAAAATACGACGATTGCGCTCTTTCCACACATTCCACCACGTGTATATTAGTAGCCCGCTGAACCTCTTGCGACAATTTTTATCTAACGCCTGGTAGGAAGCATGCCACCAAAGTCGGTAATCACTACTTGGAAGCGGCCGCAAGATCCCCGACATGCGTTGTAAAGATAGTAAATGGGCAGCCAAACTTCTCTAGTAAATGGGTAGCCAAACGCTAAATGATCTGATGTTTCTAGCTCAGAAATGCAAAGTGCATAGAAGGGGTTGCAAGGGCATCCTCTCCGTAGTAGGTTGTCAGCCGTGAGTACCTTTTTCTTAGTCAAGATTCATGTAAAAATTTTGCACTTCATTTCCGCCAATCCTTGCCAAAGTTCCTTTGTTATGATTGGAAGCGTGTGACCGAAAAATTAAAGCTTGTACGCTGATTTGACAGAGAAAACACCATCTGAAGTCCAACACCAACGGATTTGGTCTTGTCTGTTCAGTGCAAGATCTACATGTTGAATCTCCCCTACAATAGTAATGTATTGCTCCAACTGTTGCAATGATGTGAGAGATTTGATTCCCTGAATCCAAGAGTTGTTCTCCAACACCTTCTTGACCGAGATCTTTTTATTTGTACACACCTTGAATAGCTGCGGTGCTAGCATGGCAAAAGACATTGATCCTAGCCACTTGTCCTGCCAGAAGCTCACACGTTCTCCGTTTCCTAGCTGAATTTCAGTGGAAACATTGAATAGGTCAATTTCCTTTGGTGAGCAAACCATGGGTAGATGTGCCCAAGGGCGGTGTAGTTCGTTCCATCTTAACCAAAGCCATCACAATCGGAGAGCTCTACACATGGCATTTAAGTTTAGAATGCCTAACCCTCCTAGCAATCGAGGCAAGAAAGTGGTACGCCAGTTCACTAGGCAAAAACCACTATTTGTTGACTGTGTGTCACCATGAGCCCAAAGAATGCTTTGGCGGATCTTATCGATTTGTCTAAACAACCACTTATGTTCTTGGAAAACGACTAGGTGGAAAAGAGGAATAGCAGATAAGCAAGCATGGATCAACATGAGTCTACCCCCCTTGGTTAAAAAACATTTCTTCCAGTTGGCCAGTTTATTGGGTGTTTTTTCAATTAAAGGCTGAAAATGTACCTTTTGGAACATGCTTTGGTGAAGTGGGAGACCCAAGTATTTGCAAGGAAAATTCGCTTGATTAGCAGGGAAGATGAGGTGAATTTGTTGTAGATCAACATTTCCACAGCAGATTGGAAAGACTTGTGTATTTGAGAGGTTTATTTTCAGACCTGATGCTTTACCAAAGAACTCAAGGATCTTCCTCATGCATCGCAATCTCTCTCATGACCGAAGATGAAGATGAAGCCAACAGTTGACAGATCCAACGGAGCCATCTTTCCCTAAAGCTTCGATGATGTAGTAGCTCTAGAAGATAAGGCCAGTTGATTGAATCAAAAGCTTTGGGCTTTAGCTGTTGAATGCTATTTTGCACTAAAAGGAAATTTTCATGCATACTTCTCTTTTTTATGGACGCGGATTGATTTTTATCAATAAGCATTGCCAGCTGAGGTGCTAGCCAAGATGCCAATAGCTTTGTGATTATTTTCGTGAAACTATGTATGAGACTTATAAGTCTAAAGTTTGAAGGATTTTCCGCGGCTGCTGACTTAGGTAGCAGAACAATATGAGCAGTGTTTAGGCTATCGAAAAATGGGGAGCCTGACTCTATGTTGGACCGGAAACGGCGACCAGAGGGGGGGTGAATGGGAGCTTTTAAAATTTCGGGCTAAAAACTTAGCCTTCGGGTCTGTTCTGTCTTCTGCGGAACAGGCTTCGAACACAACCTTCGAAGGTCTGGTTCGGAGGTACTTCGACAACTCCGAACACAGGCTTCGCAGGAGCAAAAGTTCGAAGCCAAGAAGACTTCGTTCCACTAACAACCCTCGAAAATCTACTCTGCTAAGTCAGTGCAGGCTCCGCACACAGGGTGCTTCGAGCAGGCTTCGCACTTCACCCTTCGCAAGAGTGGACAGCCCTCTGAGGACTTCGACCAAGTACTTGGCGGCAGCAACTGGTGCTGGGCTTCGTACGCGAAGGTCTACACGCACACAAAACGGACCACGCTAAGGGCTTCGACACAAGAAGCACTACGGGAAATGATCAGGGCTTCGCTAGTAAGCAGCGAGGTCTTGCCTCGTGTTACACAGAGCGACATCACACTGTAAAAACACACTTCGCAAGAAAAACACCCTTCGCCAAGACAGGCTTCGGTGAACTAAAAATAGCGAGGTATGCAATACGAGCTCAAGCAAAAGCACACAGAAGCAGGGCTTCGCCGCTTGAACAAGGAACACAAAATGTATTGAACTCAGAATGAATACAGCGAGGTCTGTCTACAGGAGCTCAACAGTGAATGCTCAAAGTGTTAAATGTTACCTACTGAGCCCCCATATTTATAGCCCACGGCTTCATCCTAAGGAAGTGACTACTTTACCCCTAGGGTTTACAACAGATTTGTCTCTATAGAACTAAGGGGTACAAAAGGTAGTCCACCTTTATTTTGGAGGCTTCTCTGTCAGCTGCAGAGGGGACAGTGTCAGCCTTTTTCAGAACAGACAGTGTCAGCCTTTACAGTGTTGACTTCTGGAACCTCCCTTCGCACGCGAGGGGTGCGGAAGCTTCGGCGAGAAGCCTGCAGCCTGTTGGCCTTCGCTCCGCCGAAGAAGACCTTCGATACAGTGACGGTTTTGAGCCGAAGCCGTCAAAGCCCTTGGGCCTTCGCACCACCACCTCCGGAGTGGATCACCACGGCTTCGCAGCTACTCCGAGCTCGAACACCGTCCGTCCGTGTACCGAAGCCATGCATGGCCGAAGCACCTCAAGTCAACCTCACTCCGAAGCCCACCTTCGGAGTACCACCCTTCGAAGTCCCTCCCTCGTCCGAGGCCTCCGCATGAAGAATTCCATGAGCACTCCGTCGCAGTGCCTCTTCCCGAGCACACTCCACGACGAGCCTCACCTGGACCATGCCTTCGATGCGCCTCGACTTCTGAGACCTTCGTCGGGCCACCTTCGAGTGTCTCCCTCCGGAGCACACTTCGAACACCTTGCCTCCGCAGAGGACTTGGTCCACCAACTCCGAAGTCACTCCATCCGGAGTACCTTCGAAGTGCCTCACTTCCGAGGACTTTGTCTCGGAGTACCTTCAGCCGGAGCCACGCTCCGCACTCTCTGCCTTCACCTGGCACGCCTCGACCCGAGGACCGACCCGGACCACCTTCGCTGCCACCGTGACGGAGCTCCCCGCTCCCCTGGCATCAAGCCTCCCGCTTGACCCAGGTTCACCAGGCTCGAACCTTGTCCGTCGCCTCCGAAGTCCCTGCGCACCACCGACGAGCAAACAAGTGTATCCAGTACTCCGGAGACCTCTCCGGGTTAGCAACCTCCGGCACACTCTCCGGTGTACCGCCCAAAGTACCGAAGCCATCGGTACGAACCCAGTCATCGTGTACTGCCGGACCCCTCCGACGAGCACACTCCGCTGCACAGCTGCAGCAAGCAAACACCGAACATACTCCGGTGACACACCTCCGAACACCCTCCGGAGGTACCCTTCGAACAGAGGGTAAAATCCTGTCAATCACTCATCACAAAACACCGAAACCAACCCTTGGTTTCTCACTCTAGAAAATGATTTGTAGCAGCCAGTAGGTCATCTTTGATAGTGTCCCAACAACTCTTATAGAAATTAATGTTGAAACCGTCTGGCCCCGAGGCCTTGTCGTTTGGCATGGAAATTATGATCCGTTGTAGTTCGTCCAACGTAACTTGGTGATCAATGTTCTCCACAGCTGGCTGATCTAGATATAAAACCCCCCAATCCAAAGCCGTTGATCTAGGGTCAGGATTGCCATGACTTTCCTTAAAGTAATTATGAAGGATGTTCTCTTTGCCCGCTTGATCAAACACTCTTGAACCCCCGGACTCCAAATAAGTGATAAAGTTAGATGACCTACGCTTTGACATCTTTAGGTGAAAAATTTTGTATTGACATCTCCCAACTTCAACCAATTTAGCCTAGATCATTGGCGAAACATAATTTTTTGGACCGTCGCCAACCCGAGTAGTTGTTGTTTGAGGTTGGAGTACAACTCTCTTTCCATGACCGAGAGGTTTCTATGCTCCCGAGCATGATCAAACAGAAGAATGACCTCTGTCGCAATTTGAAATCGAAGCTTGATACTACCAAATTTTTTTGAACTCCACTTCTTGAGTTGTTTAGCTAGTCTTTTCAGCTTACAGTCAAAAAGCTGCATTGGGTCCAAATGTTGTACTGCTAGTGACTGCCACGATTGCTTGACCGTGTCTTGGAAGTCGTCGAGGGTCAACCAAAAATTTTCAAAATGGAAGCGCCTAGTGGGAGTCACCTGAGGCATTTGTATTAGTACAAAGGGAGAGTGATCTGAGACTGCTGAAGAAATGCAGTTAAGAATGAAATCCGGGTGCTCCTCATTCCAGGAAGCTGAGGCAAAAACATGATCTATATGGGTTAAAGTTGGTGGGTCGGCGTTGTTGCACCAGGTGAATCTTCTCCCGCGCAGGTTAAATCTCGTAAGCGACAAATTTGTGATTGTTGCCCGGAAATCATTTAGAATTCTCCTATTTATGAAACCTCTGCTTTTGTCAGTCGCGCTGAACAGCATATTAAAGTCCCCCAGCAATAACCAAGTGAGGAGCACTATTTGCTCGAGAAGCTGAAGTTCATGGAGGAACAACAATTTTTCAGGTTGAGTTTGAGGGCATAGACCCCAGTTAACGACCAACGCGAACCATTTGGCCATGGACCATTTGTTAGTAAACTGACAAGTATATAAGCCCTCAAATTCAAATTCTTTGGCTACGTTTGGTTCAGCTTTTCTAACTAGTTTCTTACTTCAGCCGGTTTCTTCAAAAGCGATAACTTTTTTCTGTATAAATTGAAGAAGATGTGTAAGTTGATCTCATCCCAACTTTCATAGCTTCTCAGTCCAAATTTCAAAAAAAATATCCACCATATTATTAAAAATTTGGAAAGTTACTAATTTTCACAACTTCTTAATTTTTTCACAACTCAACGACGAGAACACACATAAAGCTCATATCAAATTCCCTTCACCAGCAGGCCATGAAAACCCAGGAAACTTTATTCCATAAGAACTTGTTTGGGAACTTCCAATCCCAGTCCATTCCCTGGGGATGGGCCGGGATTTTGAACTAAAATCCCGGCCCATCCCCAGGGAATGGGCCGGGATTGTGGGCTCCCAAACTAGCCCTAAGCTTGCAAACTCGTGTTAGCTGTTACAGAAAGGCCCATATATATGCTGTATTGTTTGTTCAATAAATGGGCCACTGCATCCACCTTCAGTTAAGCAAGCCCAGCATAAGAAGTTCAAAACAATCTCCATGAAACACTCATCAGGACAGGAGCACATGGAAGACAAGTGTCCCAGAAAATAGAACAAAATATGGAATACACATGGTTAGTAGGATTATATATCTTGGCATTACTAGCCAAAGAGAAATTGATCTGCAGTTCTGCCGAAAAGCAGACGTGGTTAGTTTTGGACCAATTAATTTCTCCTTTTTTCAGATATGTTCAAACGGAGAAGGATAGATACAAAGTTACAACAGGGAATTTTTTGAGAGGAATGATATATAGATGTTGTTTGTATATATACAAAGTTACAAACACGCACACACACAAGTGAACAAGCTAGGGAAGAAACAAAAACTTGCACATGAGTACAAGCATCGCCTTTGTTTTATCTGATCATGAAATTGGATTACATGGGGATGGGAGTTGTACGACAAAAATTGTCAGATCAGTGGCTGAATTGAAGCTCCACACAGTTCATCCGTGCATGCATTAGTAACGTGATTGTCCTTCTTCCGATCCTGTGCTTCCCATCGCTGTGGCCAACTAGGAATCGAGATTCACTTAAGGTGTTGCATGTAATTAAGAAAAAGAGATCAAGTAATCTCCTAATATATATAATTTCTGCATCCGCTACAGTCGTTAATTCCTCTTTAGGAGACATTAATTGTTGGATCTCCCGTATGCATGATCGAGAGCTCGAATAAACGAAGAACAGTTTGTAAATTTTCCGGTTACAAGCAAGGCATATCGATCATTGTGCATGCATGCAAGATATATAGATATCCTCCATCCGATCGATCCGGAGCAGAAGATCTGCATCTAACGGAATATATCGCCTGCGTTTGCGGCGGGTCTTCAGCTAAACAGTACGTGATTATGTACAGATTAGAAATAAGAAATCGGAGAGATCGAGTACGACACATGAAGGCTAAGGCACACCGATCGAACTCCACAAGGAAACTACTAGAGCTGAGCAGAACTGATCGATCGAGGATGCATGCATGCAAGCACACTGATCAGAGCTTTAATTTAATCAGGGTAGGGACAAAGGTCTGAGCTAGATCTCTGAGTCCATCTACTATATAATTATTTATTTCAATGTGGGCTAAACCCTTATTGGCTAGTTACTAGTTAATTATTGTTCATTTGTTCCTCCATGCTCTTCATGCATGAGAGCATGTCTGTGCCCTCCCTCTATCCTACTACATTTGTTTACACCTTTATTTTAGTCAGATCAGATAATTGATTTCAACAGGAATATTACACATACAATCACACACTGCACAGTGTGCCAATGTTATCAAGAATGTATTATGCCTATATTTATTATATTCAGCACCACATACAGTACGTGCCAATAGTCAGTGGAAATAATTGATTTTTAGTTCACAAAGCAGCTAGCTAGATCAAATAATTGACCACTTGATGGGACCACTTGATAGTGCATATTTCCTCTAGTTTCTTATATTTATAAATCGTTTTAGTCTTTTCAGATTTTTTCAAAATACTAGTGAGAGGCCCGTGCGTTGCAACGGATGCATAATGTTAATGACAATATATTTAGAACATGATAGTGAGAGGCCCGTGCGTTGCAACGGATGCATAATGTTAACGGCAATATATTTAGAACATGATATATTTGCCGAACACATTTGTTTAGTAATATTGAGACGATAAGAAACAAAGTAATATATTATTCCTCAAAACAATACATAGAAGTATGCTTTCTATATAAAGTGTCATTGCATATTTATAATTACAGATCTGGTATGAAATCGTACAATATACTATACAGTGAGCACATCTTCTTTTATCTACTCAGTGAGCACTTCCTTGTAGACAATATTCTTCGTTAGCGTGCTTGTTGAATTGATTCCCATATTTTTCTCCGGAGCGGCGAGTATTTTGATGTTGCTACGAGAAGTTGCTCGTGACAGAGCTACATATAGTTGTCCATGAGAGAACACCGGGTTCGGGAGGTATATTCCAACATGCGGTATTGTTTGACCCTGTGCTTTATTAATTGTCATTGCAAAACTCACCCTAACAGGAAATTGACTCCTCTTAAACTTGAAGGGGAACATCTCATCGTCGGAGGGGCACAAGGGTATGCGTGGAAGGAAGACTCTCTCACCAGCATGTTGTCCCAATACAATTTCAGCATCGATAGTATTTCTTTGAAATGCTCGGACTATCAACCTAGTCCCATTACACAGACCATTGGCCGGGTCAAGATTTCTGAGCAAAATCACAGGACAATTAACCTTGAGTTTTAATATATGTGGAGGTAACCCATTTGGCGTTAATGAATTCAAGAACTCAGACGGATAATGGTTGCATGGATCATCGACTGCTCGATCATGACTGTGATAAATCATCTCGTCACCAGGAAAACGTTCGATAAGCTTCATGTTTATTGCATCAACGTTCTCATTCCTCGTTGACAAAATAGCTCGAGATGTGATGTAGTCTGCATCAGTCATGTTTGCACCTAACATTGGAAATACCATGTCAATAAGACTATCAATGTCTGATTCTGCACCAGTGTAGGGTACACATATTTCGTCGGGTAAATTTACATAGTCATTATCGATGGTCTCTTCAATGCCATTGCCAATCCGTAGCAGGTAGTCTGAAAACCATATATCTGATCGAGCTCTCATGTTATGGACAAGTCTCAACTGATGCATGTTATCCCATAGGTAAGATCTACGCAATGTTGCGTTTACAATTTGAGCCCTATTCCCCTTTCGTATAACTGGAAGAACTTGTCTGAAGTCACCTCCAAAAACCATTGTTTTGCCTCCAAATGGTAGATTGGGCTTTTCCATTATGTCCCTCATGCTCTTGTCCAACGCCTCAATTGCCTGTCTTTTTGTCATGGAGACTTCATCCCATAATATAAGCGAAGCTTTTTGAAGAAGCTTCGCAGTACCACTTTGTTTGGTGAAGTTACACACTCCATTATCTTGTATGCTTAGTGGTATCTTGAACCTTGAATGAGCCGTCCTACCTCCAGGCATGATGGAAGCAGCAACACCAGATGTTGCAGTAGCAATAGCTATCTTCCCCTCGCTACGGACTTTTGCTAATAAAGCTTTGTACAGAAAGGTTTTTCCTGTTCCTCCTGGACCATCAACAAAAAACACACCTCCACTATTGTTGTCAACGGATGATAGTATAACATCAAAAGCATATCTCTGTTCTGCATTAAGAGAGGATGTGCTCGCTAGTAGCTCATTATCCACCTGTATAGAGGACTCTTCACAAATCTCCCTCACCTCACCCGCCATGGCGTCATATGATTCATCAATTTCTGGAAGAGGAAATGATGTTATCTCTTTACCCATTGATTGAAGCAATTTTCTTATATCCAATAACACCATTTGTTCAACTGCATATGCATTCATCTGGGATCGTCGGATGTCATCAGACATTGCTTCGAAGTGTTTGTTCCAGAGTCCACGCACATCGCTAGGTTCACAATATACCAATATTGTAGCAAACAACCTTCGGAGGGACGAAGGCATATGAAATACTTCAGCTTCAGAGAGGCACTCATCAATGCTGTTATCTGACTCAATAATACCTCTTTTCTCAGCGCTTTCTCGAAATGTAGGGTATACAATACCATCATATGTCCTCAAATTCTCAAATGAAGTAGCACCAACCACATGGTTTAATAGCACCCTCAAGTAGTATCTTTCTCCCTCTGCTGGATGTGCTGAGATGATCCTCCCAACCTGCGTGCTTCGTTCTCTTATTTTCCAAAGCTTACGTCCAGGCAACCACACTGCATATTGTGGGAAATCCCTATAAAGTAATGTGCGTGCCCACGTAAATTCTTGATTTGCCTTGAAATACTCAGTCAACATGGTTCTTGAGGCACCCTGTTGGTCGAGAACTTCACGTACATCAGCATTCTCTCTATAGGACACAAGATGCATTCCTGGGAGGTGGAGCTGTAACTGTAGCACTGGTGGTGAAATCCCGCTAAGATCAAATCCAAATATTCTCCACAATGCCTCCTGTGGTGTTACCCACCTAGCATCCCTATATTCATTGATCTCATTAATCTCGCGGTTTTCATCAGCTTCATTGACGGACACAGACGCTCTATCATGACCCTTATAAATATACTTGTAGAGGTACTTAACAGCCTTAATACTCGAACAAACTTCTGCATTGATGTGACAGTCATACCTTCTTAGAAGCATGGGATTATATGGGACAACCCATCTGTTGTCTAAGTCATGACCTCTCACTCTTACCCTTTGTCTGTCATCCCTTCTCTTGTAGATAGGGTAAGAATCTTCGCCTTGGATAGTTGTGTCACTAAACTGGCGTGGATAATAGCACTTGCAACTACCATTTTTCATGCATGGACTCTTCCTATTTAGTGGACCACACGGGCCATGCATCATATGTTTCACTACCATTTCATATAGCTCTGGGTATTTATCCTTATCTGGAAGTTCTGCTGATATAACATTATCATACTCATCGGGACAACTCAATTTGTATGTTGACTCCATGATAAGGAGGAAATGTGCATGTGGTAGACCCCTTTTTTGGAACTCGATAACATGGACTTGTGCTGCAATGATTCCTAGGATATGTTTACGAAATAGCTGGAATTTGAGATCCTCTAGCTTGGCTTTAAATACACGCACAACAAGATCAGGACGATCTTGTGGTGTTTGGCCAGGTGCAAGGTCCCTACTTATCTCTTCCCAATTAGGATTACAAGTCATTGTGATAAATATGTCGGGTTTTCCATACTTCTGCACTAAGGCCATAGCATCCATATATCTTCGTCTCATATCCCTCCCGCCACCGATAAACGATGCAGGTAGGACCCATCTTTTTCCCAATCTGCTGGCTCTATGTTCTCCAACAGATACACTATCCATCAAGCCCTGGTAAAGATCAGCACGAATCTTCTTCTGATTGTATAAGAAGTAATTCAGGCGAGACGTTTCAATTTTTATGTAGGTATCAACTACAAACTGCTGGAATAGACGTCTCCCATACAAGACCGTGTTGAAGATTCCACTACGCATCTGGAATTTATAGCAATAATATTCACGCATCGAAACAAAAAACTTGCTGGTAGTATCTACAAAGAAAAGAGAAATCAATATAGGTGATTAGCGTATGGATTAATAGTATCATAATAACATGAATATGAGTCACTTGGCTAACCTGAGTTGTCAGCATTTCTTTGTCGGGTTGTATTTATTTGACTAATGTCAATACCTTGTCTTGGTATATCAGAATGCCAACCGAGCTCTGCTCTTGGAAAAAATAGGGGGTATGACAAAGGGTCGTAGCACCCATCACTCGGTCTAATTGAATAGTAGTTGTTGTTATTGCCAAACAAGGTGATGCTACGATCAAAATGTTTATTAATATCATTCCCCTCAACCCACACAGCAGCAACCTCTGATGTTAACGGTCTGTTGTAAGTTCTCTGGTCTAGCTTATAATCCATATTTAGCAATATACGATATTCATCAACGTCTTCAACCTGTCCTAGGCTTCTGAATGTTTCAGAGTAGGGATTATCTCTCAAAATATGTACCAAACATCTAATAATAGATATGTCCCTTTCTCTATATATCTCATCTCGAGCACGACGGAAACGATGTGATAAGCTAGGATCATCATCATAGAAGTACAACTGCAAGTGGCTTGGTTCATTGTCTCCATTCCCAAAAGAATGTATGTTATGGTACATTTGCCCATGCGCTTTAAATGTGTAAACTCCATCCCTTGCACTTGCGAGGTTCTTGTCATAATCACAGTACATTGTGGTGAAGGAGAAATGACTGTTAAAATATCTAATATTCTCTATAAAATGTTGTGATTGAATGTCTTCACCTGTGTACAACCGTCGAAGCTCCTCAGGTGGCGCAGGTATTTGAAGTTTGACCTTGCCATTCATACAACAAAATCCTGGCGGCTCATATTCAAACCTCTTCGCACCACAATGACGACAGTCTGGCTGAGTCTTTAAAATGTGGGCGCTAACAGGTAGGTTCTGGTAGACAACGTCAGTTGTATTAAGGTTGTTAGATCCTATCTCAGAGCCATGTGGTGTATTACGAACGACACAGTTTGGACCAAGAGTTCTTCTTCTTGCTCGATTTTGCTGGTTACGTTTTTCCCGCATAACCTGCCTTTGCTCATCTGTCATACTTGCTGAATATCGTTGGTTCTCTCGCCTCGCTTGCCTCTGTTCATCCGTCATACTTGCATATCGAGCTTTATCACGTGCACGTCTTTTGTTTCGTTGCTCTGATGTCAAGCTTGCATAGCGTGCTCTTTCACGAGCACGCCTTATCTCAGCACGATCTATCGATCGGTCAAGTTGGGTTTGTTGAACAGATGGAATTGCTTGTTGCTCTTGTGAGTCGATAGTTGGAGTTGCTAATATAGCAGAATTTGCACCTGCACAAAGTTTATGTAATCACATGAGACATAATTTTTGCTATTAGTAATTGCACAACCCACATTGCAGTAGTTTATACCATTAGAGGTTTGTCCTTGAAATAATCCCGCTGATGTAAGGGTACTTTGTGTAGGAACAACAAATGAGGACGGTTGTCGATATGACACATTTTCACCGTCCGATGAACTTTCCGATGGAGTCTGTGATGGTTGTCGAATACAAATTCCAGAAGGGCCGTGAGGCAAAATGTTACAACGATTTCTCTTTTGTCTATGACGACCATCGATAACTAAAAATTTAAAATGAGTACACATTTTCAGACAATAATTTTAGTGTAATGTTGTAGCACAAATATTTGAATAGACAAATAAACATGATAAATTAGGCGCATAAAATATAATAACCTTCTTTCCCCTCTCTCCTCGGTATATTTTCTGACATGGTTGATAGCTTTGTTATCGCGGCGTCGAGCGACCTGTTGATTGCATAATTGGTTAACCACTAAACAAACGATAATTGAGTGGAAACATTATAGATGGAACATGATTTTAATTCAGATAAGTGTTTGAGTTTTTAATTTATTTTTCTTGGTACCAAAGAGTGATTTAGAATACTTGTTTTGGATTAAAGGGTTATTTTGAGGGTTAGGATCACAAATTTGTTATTTAAATAGGGCATTGGATGATTATTAATCAAGACTGGATCTGGAGATTGTGTTAGAGGAAAGAAAATATTCTTCAAGGTTAGGAATGAGAGTATTACAGTGAATGATGTTTTCATTTTGTAAATAAGCGTATTTGAATTTGAGACATGTATTCCAATACAAATATTACATTGAAATAACCTCAAAGGGAATACACAATAGATTCAACGAATGATCACAAAACCAAATACCAAATGCAAATAACTTCAAAGAGAGTACACAATAGAAATGAACACAAAAACCAATATTACATTCAAATAACTTCAAGGGTGTACCCAATAGAAATAAACACAAAACATCCGAATATGAGGAAGTACATAAACAACGCACACCACAATACACACAAGACTGTAACACTATGGACAGTCAGATCCATAAATCGTTGCAAAATATCTCCATCTAGCTTCCATGAACCGATTCACAAAGCTTAGATCCATAGTTCCTGAACTCACACGCTGCCGTAAGTCTGCATTTATATTTCAAAGAAAAATAATTAACAATATCTATAATATTATGTGATGTATTGCCATTATTCTTAGCTTGTGTTTTATTGTTGGAACTACTTACTTTGCAAAGGTAGTGTGGATGGATGAATCGGATTAAACTTGACTGTAGTGTGTTGTGAAGTCTCTAAACATCCTATCGCCAAGTAGAACAAATATTAGTGTAATTCATCACTATATGTTTATTAATGATAAAATGGGTTAGGACTAAATTACTATGCTTCTTGTGAAGTCGAAGCATGGTTCCTAAAACAATGTGGTTGTTACGATGAGCTTCTGTCCATTCAGAGATGTGATCAGTGAGGGAGTCCCCCCAAATTCCAACAACCATCATGTTCAAGCTAAAAAAGATCAAATTCTCATTAGCTTTCGATTTGCAAAAACAATGTGATTGTTTATGACGATATAAGTGGTTGTATCTAACTTGTGAATTACCTAGTGTCCATCAGTGTTATCTCCCTATATAGACCTCCAAGTCGTTCCAATTTCCCCCAATAGACAACCACTCCAGCTATGTCTGTCCAAATAATCATATCATACTACAAGTAAGACAACTATTTTTTTTGAAACTATGCATCGCCGATTCAATTTACGTACGTACCCACAAACGTTTTATTCGGACGAATCCACGCGTCATGAAACGTCAATAGATATTTTGGATAGGGAGGGAATTGGATTGGAAGAATGTATGGCTCAACTGTTGTATTTCTTCGAAGAGAACCTTCATAGGCATGGGCAATGCTCCGATAGTACAATGCCTCTTCAAGATTAGGTTGAAAATATAGACGATGAATAGTATAACATTGTCCTTCATTTAGGAGAATGTTAAACCTATGAACTTCCTCCCGCTCCCATGCAATGACTTCTATTTTAGCACCCTACGTATAATATTAGGGTTTAGAATAGTTCACATGTTCACTACTATGTAAAATTTAGTCCAACTTGTGTGCAACTTACGGTAATATCCATTAAAATAAATCGTTGTTTTTCTCCATATTCATCAGGGAGAAACTTAACTTCTACTCTGGCGACGGCACTCCATGCATAGTTTAAGTGCTCGAACTCTATCTCGTCAAATTTCATAAACCTTAACAAAAAAAATGCAATTTAGAACATCTTTCATCGTTGCAGGAAAGTTGGTTTTACTAATATAGGCTCACCTAGGTACCACCGCATTACGGGTTGGACGGTCGGCGTAAGTTCTCTTTCGCATGCCAGCCATTTAATATATCTAAGAAATTCAACTATATTATAATGTTTTATCTAGCGGAATTATTTGACAAATCAGATATAAACACATTATTTGACAAATAGAATAGAAACACATGTAAGAATCAAATTAGGGGAAAATCTTTACAGAATAAAAAGGGGGAAATATTAAAGAATAAACAGGATAATTCATCGAAAAATGCCAAAAATTCAAAAAATACAGAAACACAATTAAGAAATGTATAGAAAAATATAAAAAAATCATGGAAATGCGGAAAAAAATTAAGAACAGTTGGTTTTTATTGGCTGATGTTTTTATTCAATATATGTTTTGTGTTTCCCATGTAATAATTGGAGAATGTCATGATAATTAGGTTTGTACTGATGGTATTATTACTCATAGGAAATGAACATCTAATAAGCAGATAAGCTAGAGATAAATCAGGTTTAAACAATGCACATCCTATATCAGATTCATGGCCCATAATGATATCTATAAATTGCATGTCTTGCTCCTATCCCCTCTAAGGCAGTTTTTTCAGCCCACAGTTATCTGAATAAAATATTAACTACAATGTACAAATTATTACTTATAACAATGAGACGCCAAATAGACCCAAGATCACAGACAACCAACATAATTTCTAATGGAACATTACATTAGAAATAAACAGATGTGCCTAAATACTACGGCATAGGAAATGATGGTATTATTACTCATAGGAAATAAACATCTCATAAGGAGATAAGCTAGAGATAAATCAGGTTCAAACCGTCTTTAGATGTGAATACTCTTTAGATGAGAAATCGTCTTGAATCTGTAAGAAATAAAAATAGTTCAGTAAGAAAAAAAAATAATTATTTCTAATAAAAAAAGAGTCATTGGACTAAATACAAAATGAATTCAGTAATCATTTTAATTATGGAAAATACAAAATGAATTCAATTAAAAAAGAGTCATTGGACTAAATGTATATCATTTTTGGCTGAATTCAGTAATCATTTTATTTTACAGGAATAACAAAATGAATTCAGTAATCATTTTAATGATGGAACATACAAAATGAATTCAATAAAAAAATAGTCATTGGACTAAATTTATATCATTTTTTAGCTGAATTCAGTAATCATTTTATTTTACAGGAATAACAAAATGAATTCAGTAATCATTTTAATTATGGAAAATACAAAATGATTCACATTTGCTTATTTGATGGGTTGATATGTATTCCTTGTTCTACTCTATTCAAAGACAGTGTGCTTCAAAAATGGTACATTATGTCAATTTGAATCATTTTCAGATATAAATGGTACATTATGAGTAGTGGTAATGAATATGATGAATTATACAATAATATACAACATCTAAACTTTTATATGTTAAAGGGAATAATAAAATAAAAAATTAATTCTATTAAGTTCTAACAATTTGCAACGGATGCATAATGTTAACGGCAATATATTTTGCAGAACATCCCTAAAGTTGTTTTATCTTAATATTTGTGATTTTATAATTTTCCAGGGAATAATTAAATAGGAAAAAGCAATTATTTAATTCTGTAAAATGGAAAATACTAATATAAATTCTGGAAAATTTAGGAGTAATTTTAATGAACATGATGAATTTTACAAAATTATTCTAGCATCAAACTTAATTTTATCTGATTTTTGGGCAATTTTCTTATTTTCCAGAGAATAAACAAAACTGGAAATCAATTTTCTTAATTCTGGAAAAATCTAAAAGGTTTTCGGCCCAAACAGTGCCACGGTCCGGCCCAAAATTGCAATTTCGCAGGCTGACTGAGTCCTGGGCCCAGGCCAGGCATTCGGCGCGCGCGCGCGCACGCAACCTGGGCCTGGGCCGGGATTTCGCTCCCCCGCCTGGGCCGCATCAGCGCCCGGTAGATGCTGGCCGTCGGATCTCATCCGACGGCTGAGCGCTATTGTCGCCGGTATAAATAGCATCGCCGCGCCGCAAACCCTAAACCTAGCTCATTCGCCCCCTCTGGCCCGAGAGCGATGCGGCGCGAGCGCGAGCGGCGAGCGGCGAGCGGCGGCGAGCGGCGGCGACCGGCGGTCGGCCGCCACCGGCTAGCTCGCCGGAGCACCGCGCTCACCCGAGGGTGAGCGGGGCTCCGTCGAGCTAGCTCGCGGCGGTCAAAACCCGAGGTCCCTGCACGGCGCGGCGGAGCGGCGGAGGACGCCCCGGCTTCTTCTCGGCCTCCGGCGAGCGGCGGCGGAGGGGTCCCGTCCAGGCGACGCCATGACCCGAGAGACAAGGTGAGACCCGACCCCCTTAATCTTAGTTTAGGGTTAGGGTTTCACCCTAACCCTAAGCTTCGTTTTTTTGTTTCTGTTTGTTCGGTGGTTCTGATCCCCTCTCCTCTCTTACCCGAAGGCGTACCCGGCCCCGGTGAGCGGCGGCGAGACGACCCAGACGGCGGAGCGGGCGAACGGCGTCGAGCTTCGGTGAAGCGGAGCGGGCGAGCGGCGGCGAGTCTGAGCAGAGGGAGAGAGTAGAGGGGAGGGATGAGTGAGGTAGAGAGGAGGGGAGAGGTCGGGGTTTTGAAGTGGGTGCACGGTCCGAGTCCAGGCAGTTGCGCGGGATGTGCGGGGACGGGGGCGCGCGGTCGTGGCGGATCGGACCGGGGGTTGCGGTCGAGGCGGACCTGGGAGGGGGGCGCGGTCGCGCTGCGCGCGAGCTCTGCCGAGGCGGACGGACGAGTAACTCGTCACATTTATATAGTTAAGATAAGTAGTTTATAACTTTTAGGACAAATTAATTAAATTAACCTCTCGTTGATCGTATTATTTCCTTCAGCATATCCCGGATTATTGTTAGATGAATATAATCCTAATTAACATAGTATTCATGGTGTAACCTCTGGCATATTTTACAGTGAACTGAAATCTCACTGCATTTGTAGCTAGCTAGGTTACTGCAGAGTTATCTGCTTTTGGCCGGGAAACTAAATCAATTATATATATTATGAAGAACTGAATTGCATTGTGTGGTTATTAGTTATAATATGACGTTGAAAAATAAAAGTCAGGTGATTAATATACAATGAATTACATCGTAAAAAGAAGCTTTAATTCTATATCAACAATTCGATCATTATTGGTATAGTACTAGTAAACAAATCACATGTATGCTGAACTTAAAGTTGAAGAATACACCGTGGATATACTTGAACATGTATGTCATCTTCAACTTCAATTCTGAAGCAATAATCGTGCTAAGTACTAGCGAGAAAATATATATGTAGTGGCCTGGATAAAAAAATCAATGGATTGGTAAAGAAGATAAGACACAAAACCAAATAAATTAAACAAGCAAAATAATGATCACATCAGAGGGCATCATATATTTTCAGTAATTCAGTAATTCCCAAAGTATACTATATATATGTGTCTGTGTGTTGTTAAGTAGTCATCCATCTCGAAATCATTCCACAGTAATAAAATTAGCATGTTGCAGTGAGTTAGTCGCAATGGATGCAACTAATAAGGACAGTTGTTGCAGGTGTTAGTTGAGAGCAGACGAAGTAGTTTACCCAGCAAAAACGTACCGTTTAGTTGAGATGCGAAGATGGAATAATCCCAAAGAATCCTACTGAGCTCCAACTCATTCCAAGTTTATCGTTTGCATTGTCCATCCTCGTGAACCAACTATTATATATATATATATATATGGTCCAATATAATTCAAGGCATCTGAGATAATTAACTTAGTTATTTATTTATGTATTATTGGGCATGCATCAAGGATTAATCCAGATGATGCCTGAGATATGATGAATCCAAATTCCTTTCTTTTCTGTGAAAGATGTGAATTTGTAAAAGTTTATTATTACATTTAGCCCAAGCAACACCGATCATCATATATATTATCAATCTGAAAAAATGTAAAAACAGCCATTTATTTTTTTTTTGAAAAAAGACATAACCGTGGTTACGTCCGGCTTTATTAGAAAGCCCAGGAAGGTAGCACGAAGGTTTTTGAAGCTGGGGACACCAGCGACCATACAAAACAAGACACCCTAAACACCCACAAGCGAAACAGACCGCATCCGGCAACACGACCAGGACAAAGCCCCCCAAAAAAGATCAGTCCACCTGGCTCCAACCGCTCACACACATGCAGCACAGACAAAAGTAAACCAACACGGACCACAACACCAGCTCGACACCAAACAACAGATAGCCGAGAGACCAAAGCGACAAAAGACCGGAACACAAGACATCAAACTCAAGCCTCCTCGCAGCAACCAGCCGACCCCTAAGAGCCCTTTTTCACCAAATAGGCGCGCTTATTTGCTGCCCTGAGCCCGCCAGCTCCTTCAGTCTTCCCACCAGCAGCTCGTTTACTTTTACCACATCTTCCAACTGCCGCGCGGGCGCCAGGATCGTCCACTGAGAAGTAAAACCAACCATTTTATAAAGCAGGGTTAACACATTAGCTGAAATAATATTGTTGAAAACACGATCATTGCGATTTAACCAAATTGCCCACACCCCAGCAGCGATAACCCCCATAATAACACTCTTACGATTATTGCTAGCACTAAGCCCCAACACCTCTAAAATGTGATCCACCCGAGTCGGACTCCCATTCCACCCAAGATTATCCCTAATAAAGCACCAGACAAACATTGACGGAGCACACTCGAAAATGAGGTGATCTACCGTTTCCAGCCGATTACAAAGTCCACAATTAGGGTTACCCGGCCATTTTCTTCGTCTCAGCTGATCCCCAACCTGGATACGCCCCCTTAATGTCAACCACAAGAAGATTTTCGCTTTCAAGGGAGCCACCCCTCGCCAAACGAAACGGAAGCAGTCATCACGAACCCCACGAAAGGTAAGCCAACGATAAGCAGATTTGGTATTGAATCCCGACTTACTCAGAGCCCAACTAACCTGATCGTCATCTGCTGAAATTACCAAGTTACATAACACTCCCCTAAGATCCAACCAGAGATTGTTCTCAGCGGGAGTCAGCGACCTTCTGAACTGAATGTGCCAATTGTTTTGCCACACCTCCTCCACCGTCAAACTTGGGAAGCAAGCGACCTCATAAAGAATATAAAAATTGACTCTAAGAGGGGTGTCGAGTAACCAACAGTCCATCCAAAAACGGATTTTCTTCCCATTACCCAACCTATACACACAATGCTTCTGCACCCACTCTGTATTCTTCATGACACTGGACCAAAAAAAGGAGGACCTACCCATCCTCAAGTCAAAAACGCTCCCGTAAACCCCGTACTTTCTACGAAGTAGCTCATAACAAACTCCCTTTTTCCCATTAACTAAGAAGAAGAGCCACTTCCCGAGAAGGGCTTTGTTCATAAGCCGAGTATCAAGAAAGCCCATACCCCCGAACTCTTTTGGAATACAAAGCTGTTCCCAATTGATCATGTGATATTTTTTCCTCTGATTAAGCCCCGCCCAGAAAAATCTGCTTCTCATAGCATCAATCTGTTTATGAACGTTCTCGGGAAGACTGAATATCCCCATCGCATAAAGCGGAATACTACTGAGACAAGAGTTGATAAGGATCATTCTGCCCCCAAACGAAAGATGTCCACTTTTCCATGTGGATAACCTCTTATCAATTTTGGAAACAATGCTCCCAAAATCCGATTGATTTGGTTTATTGCAAGACACTGGAAGCCCTAAATACGACATCGGAAGGGACCCCAAATTGCAATTGAAAACATCAGCCGCATGTTGGGCCTCTTCGATACTCACCCCCAACGCGAAAACCTCACTTTTTGGAAATTGATTTTCAGCCCGGATAATTCCTCAAAACAGTACAACAAGAATTTGACTGTGATGAAGTTCTGTTCAGAGAAACCCATCATAAGTATCGTATCATCCGCATACTGCAGATGAGTGATCCCCCCAGAAAACAGATGCGGAACCAACCCCTGCAGGTGCCCTTTCTCCTTAGAGAGGGATATTCAAAAAATAGTCGACATATGATACCGTCTATAAAAATTAGCCTATTTTTACAAAATGGTTGCATTGGCTCTGTTGAAATTGACATATTTCTACATTATCACCTATATATATAAAATAATGATTTCTGCACCTGTTTAAATATGACAATTTCTGTTCACAGGCAGGCCATATATATGCCCCATCTTCCACTGTCTAGTCGGTATTTGTCCTTAACCTTTGTCCAGTAAATAGGGATAGGATGTTTTAGTACGTAGTACGTGTGTTGATTTACCATTAGTATTGACTAGCTAGCTCTCGAATAAATCCACGACCGCACAAAAACCAGAAACATATATAGTTAATTTTACTAATGTTATCTACTATACTAATCGTTACCATGCATGCTGGTTGAGGCCTCCTACTAATACGTACAATTGCTGAACATGAACACTGTAATATATACTCCGTATATAATAACAGTACTGACTGTGCATCGACGTCTGTACTAGAATCTCATGGTGTATGGGCCAGAAAATTTATGCTTCGAATTAAATACTAATTTGGCACATGGACAGAGGGAAACATTTGTTTCTACATACCCAGTACAGTTAGTGGCTAAGCTAGCTCTACACTACACCAAGGCCCAAGTGTCGATGTCTCTCCATCTCTTTCCCACAGTCCAAGCCATTACTTTCAGGAACCTCTAGCGATACATCTCTGAGCTATACATTTGCATGGCGAGATGGAATTTTGGACAGTACGTGTCGTGGTGGTGGCATGGGACAAATTAAATGGCTAACCTACAATTTGCAGTTTCGAGGGCCGCTCACGAATGCATATTTATTTGTTTATTTAAGGGGACGTGGTGCATCTAGGGCATCAAGATTCAAGAGCATATATATAAAGCTAGCTAGCTAGTGTATGTGTGATTTGTATGACGATCTAATCTCAGCTGGATCCTTATTAGTTATCGACTAAACTATTGAAGATGAGATAGATAGCCTAGGGGGCAGAGAAGGTCAACCGTGTGATGTGGGAAGAATCATATATTCACAGGATGGATGTCAGGATTAGGTGCTTGCATTGAGAGGCCGGGGCAAGGCTAATGTAAAGCCTAGCTGGCCTCCTTTGGAATGGATTTTTTAAAATATTTTTTAAAAAAATCAAATAGATATGTCTGTTTCAAGAAATTGCAGGAGTAGCATGTGGTCGGCACTTGCGGTGCTGACTAGAGCTGACGTGATAGAATCTGATAGGAGGGAAGCATCCAGTCGGTACTTAAAGTGCCGACTAGAGCTGACGTGGCACCAGTCGGCACCGGTCGGCAAGTGCCGACCGCATGCTACTTCTGTAATTTCTTAAAACGGCCATACAGATTTGATTTTTTTTAAAAAAAATCTTTGGAATGCAGGTTTGGGGACCTGATGTAGTTGTTGTAGCTGATGAATGCATTTTTTACATTCAGCAAAATTCCAACCTTTTCGGCGTGACAATGTTGAGAAAACATGCATGTTTAGCTAGGAAGCTGACTGTGCTCCTAATGCATAACAAGCACTACACACATCGATCATCATATGCGGTTTAAAAACCTATAAGATAACATGTTCTTAGAAAATTTCTATCATGTGCCTACAATAATAGTGTAGAGTAAGAGTTTTACTAAAATTAACGCTAAAAATTATGGTATTTTTACCACCTTCTCAAAGGACCATAAACTATTTTACATACCATTAATTTTAAGATCATAAAATCACTATTTTATGAAAAGTACGGTACTATTTGCGTTTTCCCCACTTGAATTAATTGTTAAGCATCACACAATGGGGCTTTCTTTTGAAATTGAAAATTTTCAAGGGATTTTGTTAGGAATTGAACTAAATTATATAAAAAACCTGTAAAACTCTTGAATTCTAAAGGTTGTCTAGATATAATCAAATCTAAATGACACATAGATAAAACTAGCCATATAAAAACATATATATATATATATATATATATATATATATATATATATATATATATATATACATCTAGCTAGATGTATGCATGGGCAGCACCGACAAGCATGCGCACGACATGGGTTAGGGATTCCAAATGTAGTAGCTGACAAATATTCCATGGGCACCGTAGTAAAATAGTACACTCCTTGATGTACTGAGACTACTACTATATTACAAGTTATTTAAATTTCTATATACTAGAAGTTAAGCTGTCCTTGTTGTAGACTTGAGCATGTAGCCTGTGGCAACGGTGTGTGGTTAATCAAATCCAAGAAACTTCAGAGAGGACGACTGGGTTCCATGCTGTAGAGACTTGTCTAGCTTGTTACTAGATACACAGCGACGTGTTAGTGTCTGTTGATGAAGTTTAGTTAATTTATTTCTTTGATATATGCATTGCTCAAGAACATGCTACTCTACTCTATAGGATATATAGTTTTTCAATGTGTACCCTGGTAGCTGATTTCAGTTAAGTGGTCGTTTTGGATATCGAGAAGGCAGCTAGATAGCTCTCTGGTCTTGATTGACCGAGTGCCGTGAGCAGCCAGTTAACCAGGCCGATCTACTTGACTACTTGTGCTTCTCTATAGGACCATTGATGTCTTCTAAAATAGCAATTTTAGCCAACATTACATTGTGGGGAAGCACATTGAAAAACTAATTTATCGGTATAGATTTTATGCGTTAATTTAATGTACTTGTAGTTTGACTAAAAAATTTCGACCCTTAAAAAACATCAAAATATGCCTTAATTATAAAGTGAATGGAGGGTTAATTTGTTCATATATATAAAGATATGCATGTATACATATATATGTACATATGCATGTATATATATATATGTATGACAAAGGAGATAGGACATAACTTTTGATTTTAATTTCAGACTCTGAGCAAGAATTGAGGGGGCAAGATGATTCAGTTTTCTCTCTCTATAGTGCTGTTTATTTTCCCAACTAAGTATTTCTGAATTAGCAGAGAAACAAAGTAAATTGACCCATATATATTTGAATATATATATATATATATGCTATCCTACACCACCAGTGTGGAATAACTATTCTACCAAAAAATCTACTACTGAGAAAAAGTAGTATTCAATTACTATTTTACTGAGAAAATCTACTACTGAAAGTAGTCGGTGTAGAATAGCGCTACCGTATATATATATATATGTATATATATATATAAATATAAATTCCATGTTAGCCAGCTGAAAGGTTAATTCATTTCATTAATTATTTTTATGTATATATAGCTAGTCAGCTTGTATTGCTTTTTTATCAAATATGGCATGCATGGAAACTATGCGTTGTTGTTTCCGTTACGTTAATATAAGGGGAATTTTACAGTGCGCCCAAAAAATTTTGAGCCATCCAATTTCTAGATCGTACGGCTAAAATTCAAAATAGGTGACCTGTTACCTCCTAGAGGTAACCGGTCATATAACATTAAGTGTGGGGCCCACGGGTAACGAAATCGATTTTTTAATGGGTAAAAAATATCTCTTTCCAGAAATGATTTTGAAATTCCTTAATTGTCTCCTTAAAGGGCGCGCAAATGGTTAAACGGGGTGATTTTGAAATTTGTAATTTTACTCCTTAATTTACGGCGCACAGGCGGATTAAATAATTAATTTAACTTATTAAAAAGACAAGTGGATGAAAACAGGCTTGTATCGCAGTGGAGGTTTAACCAGAGCAATATTCAGCTGACCCGAGTTTGAGCGCCAGTGTCTGCTAGTTTTGTCGGCAATTTTTTAATGTCTTTTTCTCCGAGACTTTGGTTTAATTTTTTTTGTTTAAGTTTAAGAAAAATTAGAAAATTTAGACAGAACTATTCAATAATTCGTTTTAAATTTTAGAAATTTGAATAATGTAAATGTATAATGCACATGCTTATCTACTTTGTATTGAACCGTGTAATTTTTCTGTTATGTGCATTAAGTGCATGATATTTCACTGATAATTATGATATTCATGAAATCAATGTTGAATACAATATAATACATAGCTTTGGACCTATGTGCTTCTGCTTCTGGCAGCTAGAGATTTTTAGTAGCTAGCTAGTCTTAGAGTGTGTTTGGTTGAACTTATAAAATTTTCTTTTGCTGTGAAAAAATAAGAAGTGAATTAAACGAGTAGACCAAAACTGCTTCTTGTACTAAAATCATGTTTTATAGTACAAATTTAGAAGCACCTTGGAGCATTCTTTTGTGCTTTCGCTTTTTCTGCTTTTTAGGTTGTTAGTACAAATCGGATTGCATGAATACAATGTGTCTTGATTGATATCATATCATTATGTTTTCTATTGCATCGAATAATTTTATGAGATAGCTATGTGGTTGTCGGTTACTTTATGAGAAATATTTATTTAATATATTTTCCAGTTATTTAGTTGCATCAATTTTGCCTGTTTCTTATTTACAACAACTTTTATGCAAGATCTTGAACCAAACGACTTTCAACTTTTTGATAGCAAACAACTCACAACAATTTTTTCACAGCAGAGACAGCTCACAACAGCTTTTTTTCATAGCAGACAACTCACAACAGATTTTTCACAACAGACAACGTACAACATCTTATTCACAACAGACAACTTACAACATCTTTTTCACAACAAACAACGCACAACATCTTTTTCACAACAGACAGCTCACAACAACTTTTTTCACAGCAGACAACTCACAACATATTTTCCACAGCTCATAGCAGAATCAAAGACACTATAGTAATTAGAGAATGTAAGTATGTAGCTTATAAGAATTACAACATCTTTTTCACAACAGATAGCTCACAACAACTTTTTTCACAGCAGACAACTCACAACATATTTTCCACAGCTCATAGCAGAATCAAAGACACTATAGTAATTAGAGAGTGTAAGTATGTAGCTTATAAGAATTTGGATAGGGCACATTTTGCAGCTTCTAGATGTACATTTATGGATTCTATGACTATTGATTCTCACAATTTGTCTGCTAGTTTCACAAGGTTTGCAATACAGTTGTAATAAATAGATGTACATTTTAATTTTACATAGTTTGATGTAATTATTTGAAATTTTGTAGTTGGAGACTGTTTGTGATGAAAATAAAGGGCACAATAATATTTAAAATTTTTCTTTCAAGTTTGTAATAGTTTTATAGATCATGATGCTTTGAATATCCTTAAATCTTTTTTAAGGTTCATGTAATAGTAATTAATGTTTTTGACAGTAATTGTTTTTATTTTTGAATATGTGAAATTTGAATTGATGAATTTTAAAATTTTGGATGTAAATTACTTGGATGTGGGAGGAATTGATTAATTTTGAAAGTTGAAATATAATTTTCGCAGATGTAAATCACTTCATAAATTATATAGACCCACAGACACAGGAAATACGCCGGGGATTGAGGAGTTAGATACGGTGCTACCGGCTACAGCCGGTTTATCATTTTTTATTTTAATTATTTATTTTCAAATTGTTTGAATCAACGGCTAAATTCTTTCAGAGCTATTACCTCCGTGTGGGGGTAACGGAGGCACAACCCCCTAATATAATACACTAATTAACCTTAAGCTTTTTGTTCTCCCAAGATTTTTTTGGTAGCTAGAAAAGGTACTAGAAGCTAGCTGATTTTCATACATACACACACACCTCCCAACCGATCGATCGAATTGAGTACCGTACCCAACAGTTTCTCCATGCCATGAAAAGGAAATTAATTAAAGGAAAAAACCAGAAAGAAACTACTCTACTCTATCTACTAGAGCGGGAATGCAACTTTATCAGGTTAAGTTCACAAGACAGTGTGCTCCCGTATTAATGGACGACTAGCTCGATCGTGTCATTGTCACGCTCATGCACGCGCACGGGTGGCCGGCCGATTAATTCCTTTTTAGTTTGGCTTTCCAGCAATAATCCACCAGCATATGCATGCATGTAGTTGAGAAGGGTCAGCATGGAAGCCGTGACGACGCGTGCAAGTGCAACCAGCAGCTGCAGGGACCAGCTAACGTTAGTTCGTGTGATCAGCTTATCCCTTTTAGGAAGCAGCTAGCGCCGATCATGAGATCATATCGATCTGAGAAAACCTGACCTAATTTTGTCTTTGTTCCCTAGTTTTTGGTACCATATGCATCCCCAACGACGAACTAATTAACGCAGGTTGCATGCAGCATGCGCATGCATGATTAATTTTCCAACTTGTTTTTTCTCTCTGACTGACTATATGCATGTCTTAAATTTACTGCACTTGGATAGAATAACTATATATAATACCCTGCATTGTCAATCTCATTTATTTGCTGATGCCCGTTCAAGCATCTGATGATGTGGTACCTTGAATTCTTTTATACCTAGCCAGGTGTTTTGAATGATACAGCATGCATCTATTAATTTACAAATTAATTTATAGCCGATCGATCGAGCTGCTGTTTGTGAGTAGCATTATTAGGTCTTCAATACAATCTCAAGAAATTAAAACAAATTATATATTTATATATATTGTATGCATAGAAAATGTGATTTGCATATTTTAAATAATAGCGTGGAACAATTGCGGGTATAGGAAATTCAAATAGTTGTTTCAAACTCAAACAAGGGGGATGCTCAGCTCAGTTTGAAATATAATTAAATAGCTTAATTAGTTCTTGTTGAAATCGATCTCATGAGAATGTCCAAGAGGACTCATTCTCTACTACAAGCAAATTAAGATAATATTTCCTAGAGATATAGACAAGCGATTTCTGACGAATAATTAACTACTCTCTTTGGTCATCCATGTCATGAAGTGATCATCAACCCCCTCGATCTCTCTCATCTCTCTGAACAATGCAAGTTGCTGATAAAAAGAAACTTTTCATGCAGGAGGGACCAGTACGTATGTAACTATTTATGCAGAGGCAACAGGCAGAGAGGTCAACTAACAAGACATTGTTTTATCATTGTGTCACGGATAGGACGCTCAGATCCACACGACAAGGGGGTCAGCGACCCAATCGAAGAGGCTTAGAAAAACAAATTGCTTTTGGATTCGAGCCAGATTGGCCGTTTGGGTCACATGAACTGAGCTAGCTTGTGTGAGCTCCGTCTCGTGCGTACAGCTAGCCTAGGAAAAAAAAAGATCTTAGTGCTGTGTAAAGTACTATATTGCACATTCACCTCATGACATGCATCTAGCTAGCCACCAAATTAAATTAATTAATGCCAGTGCTACTAGTAGTGATCGATCTTCTGTAATGGCTTACTAATTATGCATGTAGAATTAATTTCCCCTGCACACAAGAAAAATCACGGCTTTATTGCCGTGGAAATTAACTTTTTTTTCTCTAGCAAGACCTCACACAAAACTAATGATAATTAGTTGGGTATATACGTGCAATTAAAAGTTGTTATACGTTGTAGTTTGAGAAGAAAGTACTAGCATCTTCTAGACATATCTTGACGGCTATCTAGGAGAGCTAGCTAGATTAATTTGGATCTGATGATCAGCTAGTTCAAGGCAATGCCTAATCGTTCCGAACATTAACTATGCTATATAATATTCCCATCTTTTTCTCACAGACAGGGTTTCAAATAGAATCCTAGCTAGTGAAAGTTGATAAGTATATGTAGATACTGTTTGGCGAGCTTCAATTCGGATTTTAATAAGTATCTAACTAGTTAGGTTTTACAATATGAAATTAAAATTTGAACTGTTTAGAAAAAACAAAAACTCTAAAATACCCACACAGCTGCTACGTACAAGCTTAATTTCCATCCTAAAGAAATGGTCATGGCATGTGTGGTTTAAACTGCATGCGCTGACAACACCAATAGTATGCATGCATGCTGGTATGCTCGGTCTTTTATTTTGAATAAATTATATAATGTAAATGCATAATCTAGCTCTTTATTGTTAAAACATCTTATATTAATCACCGGAGATATATAGTATTTTGAGCGAATCAGCTAAATAATGTTAATTACATGAGTCAGCAGGAGAAATTTTATGTATTTGTGTCGGTCTGAGTACGTGATCGAGTGACCCGGAAGGACCAGAACCCAAGCCTGGCCCGTGAGCACAGCCTGCAGCGTCGTCGCTTTCTGAAAGAACCAATCGTCTCCAGCTTCGACGAAGTTGAGCCGTTCAAGAGAGTATATGTAGCTTCGAAGCTGCTGGTAATGCAGCATTATATATGCTTGTGGCATACCAGCTGGAATCTAACCTATCCCCCAGTTAATTATTCAATCTACCCTCGTACAATGCCATCAGGGATATTAACTGCACTGATTTAAATTCTTGGCAGGATCAGTTCAATTGATCTATGATACGATAAACTAACAAGAATACAGGAGCTAATTGGAGTTCTTTTCATTGTATCAAAGATCGGTCTTCTGCATGGTGTTGCACTGTTGCAACGGCAACATACACACACGTACGCACGCATGTTCTTCCAATATATTTCCTGCTATTTTGTACGAACATTAAAATCAAGTTAAATCGGTGCGCGTCCAAACACGCCAGCCAATAATCGTTTAATTTGTGTACATGCATGACATCGTCAGATTTAAATAAAAGATGAACGATTTGATTGATAGATGTATATATAACATATTATTGTTTCTGCATTTCTATAGTAATGACTGTATATGGACAGTTGCAGAATTATCAAACAATTAATGAATTATTGCACTGGCTGATACGTATTGCTCATCGTCCCTACACTAGATTAGTAGTGACCGGTTTCTAATACAGTGGTAGAGAGTACGTACGGATATCTACCAATACGGTAGTGTTTTTTTGTATGTACAGAGATTAACTTGTTAGGAAGTAAAAAGTATTACAATTTTTCCAGGAAAATAGGAGTGTCGCTTGTATAAACTTCCAATTATATCCTCCGATCCGGCATATTTTACAATCCGAAAGCATTAGACATGCTATATGTACATTACATATTTTTTATGACAAGCATGCTGCAGGAATTTATAGCTAGGATTCCTGAAATTATTGTACTATTCCATGCGGAATTATTAGCAGCAAATAAAATGCATGATACTTTGTAGAAAAAGTAACAACTTCAGTACTATTGCCATTGCACGGATTATTCATGCATGTCACGCCTGCAGTACTATGATTTCTCAACAACTTTTTAAAATCTCAACAATAATATAATATATGTTAGACTATTCGTTAAATTTAAATTATATAATATGTAATTCATCTTTTTAAACAAGTAGATCGTCCGTCCTTATTATTCATATTTCATCTAATTCAAATGCCCATTAGTCTCTCTCAGTAAATTAATACGATCATTCGGTATGTAGTTCATTGTCAGTAAGTATTGCTTATTATTAATTTAGTAAAATACACGAGCAGTACATAAACTTGCGTCGAGGTGTCAAATAGGTTCACGAACTTAGAAAATGCATATTAGGGCACCTAAACTTATGTAAGTGATCCAATCTGGTCTAACCATATGTTTGACTCTCTTCGCGCTTACGTGGCTTGCCAGTTGGCGCCTCTGTGACAATGAGTCAACTCACGCCTATTCTTTTTTGTGTTTTTCTCTACTCAGACCCATCCCACTCTTTTCACTCCACTTCTCTTCTTTCCGATTCACCTGTGGCAGAGTACGATGAGACCGGGTAGGAGACAAAACGCAAAAAAAAGGCATGAGCTGACTCATCATCATGAAGGTGCCACTTGGCAAGCCACATAGGCGCGGAAAGGATCAAATATGTGGTTGGACCAAATTATATCACTTACACACGTTTAGGTATCATAATCTATATTTTTTAAGTTCGTGGACCTATTTGACACCTCGACGTAAGTTTATGAACCAACCGTGTATTTTACTCTTATTAATTTTGTGCTAAATGTTAGCTTATGGATTGGTCGTCTATTCTATTGACCTGACTGAAGAGTACTAATATAATGTTTCCCTCGATCAGTAGCTTAGTTATACCGTTCCATTCCCAAAAATAGCTCAACTAAATTAAACCTGGCAGATGGCTAGTGTTTATGTCTACAATAACAAACTTTCTCTACATATTATATATCACACTACTGGAAATCAGAATTTCTAACGCCGATATCGGTTATAAATTGTCAGGGACATAATGAAGACCGATAGAAAAATATAGGATTAATAATCAATTTACCATACAGTGTGTGCAGTGTGTATGAGTTAATAATTACCATACATAATATATATTAATAATAGTTATTAGGAAATGTGTAATCGTATCGCTGCATCCTGCATGCTTTAATTCGATCCTAGGGCGAATTAATTAGTTCCATAGGATTCTGTGTGTGCAAATGCACCCATAATCATATATTTTGACCATAGCATGTATATATATGCACACACCGTCAACTTAATATAATGCACTCTCACAACTTAATCAGTAGTACGTCCAATTAAGGAGTCAGCATATATCAGTTTAGTTTTGCATCATCTCTGTTTTGCTACATCCTTATTACCACATACCGCTGATTATTTTCATGGTTCGGTGTTGTATTGCGACATTTCAAAGTGGTTAACCAAACAATCTTTTCTTATATATATTATTTATATGGTAGCAGTGTATGTGTGCGCTAGATTCTATACGATGGCTAGCTTCTTGCAAAAATGGACCCATGGAAACCAAACCCTAATAACTACATATCGCAAGTTGTTCATCAATCTATTTGACATGCGAATCTATCTACGAATATAATACATATGCAAGCGTTACTTGAATTTCCAATCCGGCCTGCTACTACTAGTGGTTGGAACTTGGAACGGAAGAGAGAGAGAGAGAGAGACAGATTAAAAGATTTATATTAATGGAGGGATCTAGTTATTTTCTGTCGCCGTTCGCCCGTTCCTTGAAAAATATTTGCCTTTTCTTGTTTGCATGTCCGGGTTCCATAAGGCCGTAAGAATTGATGGATGAAAATGATATTATAACCAGCTATTCCCGGTGGTTAAAATTTAGCTTTCAATAATGGTACAAGTTGATGTAATTACACCAACACACCAGTGGAATTAATTTGATCGCGCAGTTAATCAAATAATAGGGGTATAACATTCTAGCTAGTGAAAGGAACAGTTATAGAGTCCTGTTAAAAACTAACCAATGGAATCACACTCGTCAGCACGATCCATTATATTCTTACTCAATCCTGACGTGTACAGAAGATGACCGTGATGAGACAAAGTTGGCGTAGAAAATTTGCATCTTTCGACGTCAATCAGAAAATCCATCAGGTAATCCAAAGGCCAACGAATTGCATTAAAGTGCTTCTTTGACCCTGTAATTTTTGCAGACCCGAGTCAACTCCCGTTTCATTCGAGTTGATCGGTATTTCTTCGTTTTCTTAATCGATCATTAATATTTATTTAGTTTTCTCGTCACACAACTATGCGTGTGAAAGTGGGCGCTTGACTTATGGATGCATGCCCGTGACATCAATTTGTAAATCCAAATTAACCAGCGTAAATTCTATCTAAATCAATTAACATTTATTATCTCTGGTATGGTCCAACTACTATACGGTCGATCGATCGATCGATCGGTCATGAGATTTTGGGTGTCATGTACAACGGCGGATGCGTAGTCACGTACGCTAAGCCAATGCAACGTATAGTAGTCACTGCACGGCGTCATCTCTACGTCGAGAGTATTAATCGTGTATCACATCCGTATAATCTCTTTACCAGCGTCTTTTTATGCATGAGTGCATGAGATAATAATATCCCCTACAACATAGAGAATATATATTCATCCCGGCCAGAAGCTAGAGCCTTGTGAGCCATCTAGTAGGACTATAGTCTATATGCGATAATAATTCATCCACACACACAATATATATATATATATATATATATATATATATATATATATATAGACACACATATATATATGTGTTATTTTACGGTATTGATGAGGTACATGCGGTACCATATTTTTTAGTATTAATTTTGGTATTTTATTGTATCTCATGTGTCAGGAGGTACGTACCAAAATTAACACTAAAAAATATGGTAGGTACCTTCTCAAAAACTATAAAATTTCTCTCTATATACACACGAACGGGTCTTGTAATTAATTAGAGGGTAAAATATAAAGAAAATAGATCAAGTACTGATAATATTAGATTATTAGTTGCACTGAACAATTCAATAAAAAATAATTAATCACACATGTGTATGATTGCAAATAAATAATTTATATATAAATATAACAATAATATACTATTATACATGTATACCTGGGATTATATCTTAACTATATAAAAGAGACGAGTTACTCATCCGTCCGCTCCTTGCCTCCAGTCTCTTAAAAAACCGTGCCCCATAAAAACCGTCCGGTTTGTCCGCCCCGAAGCACCCTGTAAAAACCAAACCGTCCGGCCGATTCGCGCGCAGCGCGCCCGCCCGCCTGCCCCGCGGGTTGCCGCGCGCCCGCCCCTCGGGCCGCCGCCGCGCGCCCGCCGCGCGCCACGCCTCCCGCGCGCTCGGCCGCCTCGCGCCGCTGCAAGCGCTGGCCGGGCGCGCGCTCGCGCCTCCGTGCGCCGCCGCGCCGCACTGGCCGGGTGGAGTGAGGGGGAGAAGTTTCTAGGGTTAGGGTTTTTGCGTTGGGGCTGCATCATTTTTATACTACCGCTTCTGGTGGGTGGCCGTTGGATCAGATCCGACGGCCAGGGTGATCCGGACCGAATCAGGCCCAGGCGGGGAGGCTAATTGCCGGCCTAGGCCCAGGTTAGACACGCGCGCGCGTGGCACTTTCCTGGCCTGGGCCCAGGTAGAGGCCGGCCTGGCTTATGCGCACTGCTGGGCCGGGCAGTTTACCTCTTGGGCTGTTTTTTTTTAATTTCCAGAATTTAAGAAATTAATTTTCTGTTTTAATTATTCTCTGGAAATTATGAAAAATGCCCAAAAATAAGATAAAATTAAGTTTAATGTGGGGAAAATTTTAGTAAATTTCATCATGTATTGTTTTGAACAATAATATATTATTTTGTTTCTTATCATCACAATATTACTAAATAAATGTATTCGGCAAATATATTATGTTCTAAATATATTGCCGTTAAAATTATGCATCCGTTGCAACGCACGTGCCTCTCACTAATATATATTTATCTGGGGCGGGGGGCAGAGCCACACCCGGCCCGGCCCCTCGACCCCCAGGGACCGGCCGGCCGGCCCTGGGTCCAACTTAACGTATACTTCAATGCATATATATTTTTATTATTTCTAAACTAATTAGCACTTGGAGCTCCGTCCTTGAAATAATGCTTTTGTTTCTGCTGATTTCATTTCGTCCGGAGGAATCCAATTCGGCGAGAAGAAAATATTTGTTGATTATTGCATACTTTGCGATTGATTGGTGTGTCACCAACTCTTCCAGTTTTTACTTATAATTTCATACTACAACCAATTAATGTATACATTTTCTTATACTTTCTGTGCACAGATTGAGTACATGAATTACAGTCATCTATGACATAATTATGAATAGTCACAGATGTGGAGTCATCTCTGATGGGAGGGAATTAGACACCATCATATATAGATGGAGGTGTCATCTAATACCGTTCGCAATTACGACCTATCACAAATGATTGTATATTTGTGATTGTTCGGGTAATTACTATACGTCACTAATGATATATAATAATTTATAATTACTACTAATCATATATATAGTCGTGGAGTCATCTATAACGGGTGTGGTTCTTCAATGTGTCATCTTAAACAATCTATTTTATGAACTATTATATATATAATTATTTAAGATGACTCACAATAACCCTTTACGTATTTTCCAGAGAAATGTGAATGCATGCAGCATATGCATAAAATTGGAATTACCAGTAGAAATTTTTACGCATTTTCACAGCCAATGCAAGGAGGCATGCATATATATATATATATATATGCTTGATTTCTCAAACCATAAACCGTACATGGATTAGGAACAGAAACTAATATGAAAAATCCTGGAGACCAACAGTTGTTATCATCAGAGGCAAGTGTCAACCCCTTTTGCTTCCTTTCTCACGTCCAGTTGCAAATTGACAAGCAGCCCCTTCCAGACACATCCAATTATATAAATATACCCCCCTAGCTAGCATGTATATATATATATGTACCCACCACCTCTCTCACAACACAACATTAGTATACTCTCCAATTCCCTTGACACTATAGAAAAAGGGAAAAAATGGAGTATATCGATCAGTCTTGAAAACTAGTCAATGTACTGGAATACTTGTCCATTTCTGCTTATTTTATCCCTACATCATTAGTTTGCTTATGCTTCTTCCCCTCCATCTTCCCCCACTATTATTCTCCATCACATTCTTCTCTCATCTTCCTCCCTGGTTCCTACTCTCCTACCCCACACATCATTCCAATCCTATCATGGTGGTGTAGAGAAATAGCTAGGGAGAAGGGGGAAGAGGAGAGAAGCTAGGGAAGGTTTGTGCAAGGTATGGGAGAGGTGAAGGAGAAGGAGGTGGTTGAGATTTTTGAGCATGATTGTATTGAGAAGAGATCTACGGGAAACTCTGTGCCACCGGCCATGGTGCTGGACCTCAACGAGGGGTTCGGTGAGGGCAGCGAGCAAGAGGAACTTGGCGAGGATGTAGACGAAGAGGAGGAGGATGAAGACGACGACGACGACGGCGATAGCACAAGCGAGGTTGCGGGTTTGGGGAGGAGCTCAAGCAACAACAGCAGCACCAACCACAATTCCGGGAGCAACAAGGACCATGACATGAACAGCAGCAGCAGCAAGGCCGAGGGCGGCGGCGACAGGGTGCCGACGGTGCGGCAGTACAACCGGTCTAAGATGCCCCGGCTCCGGTGGACGCCGGACCTCCACATGGCGTTCGTCCACGCCGTTGAGAGATTGGGCGGCCAAGAGAGTGAGTACGCTAATCTCGTAGATTGTTAGTTCTTCCCGTGCATTTTTCAGCGTAATTAACATTTCTTTGATTAAATCATCATCTTTGTTAATCTTGTGTCAATCTGTTGGCAGGAGCAACCCCAAAGCTGGTGCTTCAGATGATGAATGTGAGGGGACTCAGCATTGCTCATGTCAAAAGTCATCTGCAGGTAAAATTAAATCAGATTAATTAGGAAGAACCAAACTAGCTAGCTAGCAGTTAGCAGCAGCAAGCAGCTGTACATGTAACATGTACATGCTGGCTGTTTCTTTTCTTCACAGAGCAAGTGTTGGACCTAACCTTTTTCTTGTTCATCATGTGCATGGACTTTTTATTCAGATGTACAGAAGCAAAAAGCTAGACCACGAGTCTGGCCACGAGAACCCTAGAACGGCCATATCATCAGGTTTTTGTCTGAATTCTCTTCATTTTAATTAATCTCTCTTGCACATTACTAGCATACAGAGAGTAAAACTAGCCATGACGCAGTTCATTTTCTTAAGCTTTAAGCTTCTTAATTTTGTCAGTGTTTTCGCCCATGGAGTTCCACATGAGGAGAGGGGACCATCCTTTCCACCACGACATGTTCTTCCAGCGAGCTGCTGCTGCTGCGGGATCACCGCTCTCCTCTAGGTTGCTGCACGAGAACGGCGGCGGGTTTTTCCCGTCGAGGAATCCCAGCTTGCCGGAGGCCAGTCGCCTCTACAGCCTCTTCCAACGCCGGCAGCCTACCATCCAAACCTTCGACTTCAAGAACTGCAATAGCTTCAGGTAAACGAAAGGACATCGTATAAGCACGATCAGCTAACAACGGTGGCTCTGCGATCATGTCGAAACCCTAACCGATTACCGATCTCTATCTCTTTTTTTGGTGTGTCCAGGAATAAAGAGTGGGCGTACAACCAGCACGCGGCGGCGAGGGCCGGCGCCGTCAACGACCACGGCCCGGCGAAAGGGCTCATCCACGAGATGATCTTCCGGAAGGACGGCAAGCCGGCGTCGCACTTGTTCGACGTGAGGGACACCATCGCCTCCGCGCGGGTGACCTCGGCGACGGCGACCACGGCCGCCGCCGACAGGCTAGACTGCGGAAAGGCCAGCACTTTCGATTGGATCGGGAGCAGCTCCCGGCCGCTTGTGAGGACAATGTCGGCGGCAGCCACCATGGGCTTTGCAGCAGGCGACCATCTCCGGTGGGGAGGCGCCGGCAGCGGTAACACGACGTCCTCAGATCCCGTGGTAGTAAGCACCCTTGGTTCCCTTCTCGAGGTACCACTCTTTACATCTAGCTTTTGTATACTGACACAGTGACACGTTCTGCTCGTCACAGCTCATAACAATGGAGTTGTGTGTACTTGTGTGTGTCGCAGAGGGCAAAGACGAAAGCTTTCGAGTCGATGCGCGTTGAGACGGAGGCGAAGGCGACAGCGGCGGAGGGGAACGACTGGACGCCGGAATTGCAGCTAAGCCTGAGCCCGAACGTGGGAAGTGCAGATCGCACTGGGAGGGGCAAGAAGAGGAAGAGCATTGAGCTCTTGAGCGAGCAGGAGTCCATGGTGGAAAGTGACAAGCAACAGCAGCCGCTCTCGCTGTCGCTGTCGCTCCGGGGTAGCGACAACTACGGCGGCGTCGGCGGCGGCGAGTGGCGCGGCGAGGATGCCGGGAGGTTAGAGGCAGAGACGACGACGACGACGACGACAGGTAGCAGCAGTAGCAAGATGGCCGCTCTGGGGCTGAGTACTTTGGATCTGACCATGTCGATCAAGGCATTGGAGTGAGATCTTTCAAGTACTTGTCCCAAGGCCTTCCAAAACATGCACACTGCACCATGAGATTAATTATTAATAAGACTGTTAATTTAATTTAACCATGCTTCCAAACCATATATAAATACATATATATATGTCTTATATGTTCAGTAGTGACATGCAGTATAGCTACTAGGCGGGACTGGTTCTAACTTTCTATACACATATGGTCACATGCATGATCAGTCCAGTTTTTTGTCTCGGTGTCATCGGGAAGTATATCATATCATATATATGAATTGCATATTAAAATCCACATTACTCGCAAGATTTTTTAATCGTGCAATTAATGTTTGTCTGATAACTTTTTATACTCTGCAAATTGTGGTCGTAATTAAGCTTTTAGTTGCATGCATGCATTGCCTGAGTTCTCATATAAATGATGATTTCCCTTGAGTTTTTTTCTTATTTTCTGCAAAAAAATGGCACATAAATTTAAAGTATAGTATATGCACATCTTATTTCATGAACACTGGTGAAGAATAATATAGGATCATAATCCATACCATATATATTTCATAAATGATGATATGCAATATGCATGTGATGCACAAGTGCAGAATCATATTTAATGAACAGATCATGTAGATTGACCATATTCGTTCATTATTTAGTTTTCAAATTAAGTTAAACCGTTCAATCTATAAAACAGTTCTAGTCACCCACAGTTAATGCTAAATTTTACACCGAGATGGGTCATTTCAGCATTTTAAGCAGTGATATACAATGTGAAGTCAAAATTAATCCACGATATATTCATTACATTTTCAGCTGTAACACAACATGCATGGATGTCTATTATTCAAGTGAAGCATATACAGGTCAATATATATCACTATATATATATATATATATATATTGTATATATATTGTATTACAAAAGAGATACAGAGATGAAATAGTAAGATATATATCTAGTATCATCTTTTTTTATGGTCGTTACAAGTGTTTTTAGCTCATTGGGGACATATACGTACCATATTTTCTACGGTGGAAATGATATTACTATAACAGATACGAAGTGGCGAAACTAGAGCAAAATTAGAGAGGACACACTTCTCTTACGGATGTATAAACATGTGTCATGGGGTGCAAATATGGTAAAAATTTGATCAAATCTTTTATTTTTCAATTTTTTAGAGGGTGCATGTGCACCCCCAGTTAAACATAGGGGCGAAGCAGATACCACAAATTAATGTTACCTTCGTGTACCTCCTAGCTTAAAGGCCCTGAAAATGATCTAAGATTATACATTATTCTGAAGAAAGATAGACATACATGGTGAGATATATATCTCCCACTGCCACTAGCCAAATTATCTTGCCTGAGTGTTGGTTAGTCCTGCTTAATTATGCGTGGCCTCCTAATATAGCCAATCAGGCCGTAGCTAGCTAGGCCTATATATCCTAATGCTTTTGGTGAACACACTCTTTATTAATTAGCTACGGGAAACAATATATATTAATTAAATGTCTTTGTCAAACGATTAGATATATAGATTGATTAGCCGAGTTAGTCAATACACTAACTAGATAAGATCAATACATCGTCCGGCCAGTAGTATGATTTTTATGCTGATTAGGAATATGATGGATGCCAACCACCTGCAGATATGCAGCTCTCTATATATGCCGGCCAGTGGTGGACGTAAGAATTTCCTAGGACCAGAACAAATAAACACGTACACTAAGGAAGGCTAGCTTTGGTGTGGTTAAATGCCAGTGCCCGGTACCCGAAAAGCAAGGTTTGTCGAGTGCCCGAGACTTTACCGAGTGCACTACTAAAATCAGTTTATCAATTTATGATATCATAAAGTAATGGTCAAAGTTTTAATGACCATGTAAAGTCAATAATTGTTTTTTTGAAAAGAGTAGAGTGCTTACTTATTAGGTAAATTTTACGCTACACCAGAAATATTGTGAACCATCCATTTATTTTGATCTAATGACATTTTTTACATACAATTTTCAATTTTCAACTCTAATTTTCCAATTTTCTGTGTTGACTTTCCAATTATCTATCGATCATCAAGTATTAATAATTTTAGTTTATTTTTAATATTAACTAAAATCAATGGTCCAGATTAATCTTAATTATTACCTTTTAAGATGTAATGGGTATACCGTAACAGAGATCACTTATTAAATTTGTAGTCAAAGTTAACATAATTCATTTGAAAAATGGATAATTAAGTACTGTTGGAGTTCATGAACCTATTTCATCACATTGCAGAATATATAACTGCATGGAGTGGAGTAGGGGCCGGCATCCGATGTACACATAGTCATGACCTAGCGTTTCAATTAGATGACACATACCGATGAAAGTTGATATATAATGTACATGTTTATAGGGATAAATTAAACTGTATATATTATAAGCCTAACAAATAGCTTATTAGTCCAAATGATCTAAGTAATGCTGATGGTTTAAGTTTTTTTTTTTTGGAAAAACTCGTATTTTTTGAAGTGTGATAAGAATAATCCGCAGTGATAATCTAACAGATAAGCTAAAAAATAAAAATACGCCCTAATGTGATTGTCTTAGTTTACTTGCTTGGTCTGTCTGTACATACGTACGTATTCGTACGTACATGCGGTCGAACTTGCTTGGACCTGTAATTACTAGCGAGCTTATAATTTTTCTTTAATTTTTATTTAAGGGGCAGCTTCAGAACCTGTAAGTCTGTAACTGATGATCAGTTCAGAAAACGAAACATATATAGGAAAAATAGCAATCTCAAACTGCGGCAAGCATGCATATAAACAAATTAAACCAAACACGTACAGAAGGGTCAAGCAAGCAAGCTGCTAATTAAACACGCCTTAATTCTGGCACGCGTCAATTTCAACGATCAACTTCTTTGGCACTGCTACTTCCCTACCCTCTTCCCTTAATTTCAGGATTGGTAGTAGAACATACTGTTGTTCCCCCTCCACTGACCTGTCACCTCGCCTGCGAGTCCCTGCCCCTCCAGAAGAACACAAAAAGTAGGCGACTGTGAACAATCAGGAGGCGCCTGTTTGAAGAATGTATATGAAGGTCTCTTCAACCTTGCATGCATGCAATGCAGTGAGAAATCAAACACGCGATCGATTCAAGATAGCTGTTCTATGCATCAGCGTCACCCGGACTTTTCAGCAGCTTGCATTGTGTGTGTAGGTAGGTCAGGCGAGCTACCAGAGTAGCAGTACGTGTAGAGAGCTAGCTGCCGCAAATGCATGTGCGTGCTTGAGAGATGGGAATTTGGAGCGAACCGAGCTAGCTCGAGATGTCGACGAGGGGACTCACTGTAGAACATTAACCACCGAGGGGGCCATTGGGGCAGCGAAGTGACAGCCATCTGACCAATGCATAGCATGCAGGGCCATGTCGCCGTGCCATGCAGCGCGCAACAGAATGTCGCCGTCGTGTCACCGCTGGTGAAAAAACCTTGACCTTTTCTGGGTGCCGCGAGACACGCTCGCAAATTCATGGCCGCTACGACTTTGCTAGCTAGCTAGCTGCTAGACACAAGATGCATGCAGGTCGGTGCAGTGCTGCAGGCTAGCTGCCGAGCTTGCAGAGAGACGACGACGACGCATGCATGCATGCATGCATGCGTGATGGGCTCGGCTCGATCGGCTCCAACCCGCGGCGCTAAAATTTACAGCTCGCGAGGGAGGAGCGCGCGACGAGGTATAGTACTCGCGCCGTCGCGTGCATATATGCAGAGCGGCGCGGCGCGCGGCGGCCACCACACGAACCCGCTCTGCGACTCTGGGACGCGCCGACTAGTAGTGGACCGTTTCGCCGGCCGGCAGCGTGCCCCACGCTTGACTTGGGAGTTTGGCGCGGAGCCTCCGGGTCTATACTGACTGAGTGACTGATCACTCTGGCGTTTTGAACTGCCAGTTTTTTTCAAAGAGGTGGACGACGGATGTTGACGCAGCGGCGGTCCGGCGACATATATACATGTGAGAATAATGTCAGATTAGCAAACATCTCGTGGGCTCATAATTTTTATCTTATTAAAATATAATCCCAATAATTTTTCATAAGTTTTTTGATACAGAATCTTGACCATTTTTTCAATATGTATCAGTAAAAAAAATACAAAGTTAATATATATAAAATTATGTTCAAAAATAATATATAATACTGAAATTATATTTTTTAGCTTAATTATTAATAAAAAGCTAGCTCCGGCGCCTAGCTACCTACCACATATCCATGGTGACGGCGCGTCGGACGACGTGTTTCCCATCGAAGTAGAAATAAGAGGTATATATAAAAAATTGCTTAAGGTGCGTTGTAACAAAATAAATAATTAATGTTTTCTACTCATGTATACTATACACACCGATGAAATTTATCCATGTGTCACCATCTTATCTCCTCAAGTCTCTTTAACCATTGTAAAATTGAACTTATTAGTTATTGCCAACTATAATGGATCCTACCCTTATTTTCATCTGAGACATAAGCAGGACGTGCGCGCCAGCTGAGTGTCAATACAGAAAACACAAATTCGCAAGTGCCAAAATTTTTGCAATTATTATCTGGGGCGCTAAGTAAACTATAAATATTCAGCGAACAAATTATTTACTAAGGGTCCTAGGAAAATACACTCGATAAAGATGAGTAGTAACAGATATCGCGACAACGTGTTTGGGCAGGCAAAAAAATTTCAAGTTTGCCAAGTGTTTTATTAAAAAACACTTAGCAAACCCGGAGGTTCACTTAGTGTTTTCTGGAAAACACTCAGCAAACCAAAAAAGTCAACATTTTGTGTGAAAAAATGTTTCGAGCCTTGAAATTTGGTTATAGCTTGAAATTTTTTCTACAGCCAAAATATAACATATCTTATTTCATGGAAAATTTTCGCATTTTTAGATCAGTTTGCTATTTTAAATTTATTAAGTATATTCCTTGGATTTAAACTGAAATAAGTGAAATTTGAACAGCAAGTGCCTAAAATAATGAACCAAAAATTATAGAAAAAAGCATATTCCTATTTTTAGTTCATTTTTAATTATCATCCACTAAATTGAAATAAATTTTGAAAAAATTAGGTTGCGACACTCGATCAACAATGTAAAGCTTAATTGTTTTTTAATTCTAAAAAACCAAAAGATGTCTGAAAAACCTGAAACTTGTTATAGTGTTATGATATGATACGTGTATATTACGATAATAAATTTAAAATGTTTTGAGAAAGTTTTCACATAGGATATTAAGGAATCGGACTCTCAAAGGAGGAATTAGGGGTTAGAGATGAATGAGTTAGGTTTGAAAGTGAATCGATGGTTATATTTTATTTGAACTTGACATTTTTTCACAATCAAAATACAACATAAATAATCTCATATAAAAATTTGGTATTCTTCTGGGTTAATTTACTGTTTTTAATCCATTAAGCGTGTTTGTAGGATTTATATTGAAATATGTCAAATTTGAACTGCAAGTGCATAAATAATGAACCAAATTTGTAAAAATAATAATATTCATGTTTTTAGTACATTTGTAGGCCTCACTCACTAAATGTGAATAATGTTTGAAAAATCTAGGTTGCGATACTCAAACATGGAACTCAATGTTTTTTTAAAATTCTAAAAAATCAAATGCGGTCTGAAAAACATGAGACCTATCAAAATATTATAATATGATACATAGATACTATGATAAAAATTAAAAAAATATCTTAAATTTAGATTTCGACGAGTGTCTTAAATTTGGCACTCGACAAATCTTTTTGTCACAGTCGGTGCCAAGATTCCAAAAATTTGAATGTGGCTTCAAAAATTTCACCCCTCTCTTTAAATGTGCACACCACTGGGACCATGCTTCATCACGATCGGCGCCACATATCACCCACGCAGTACATGCATCACAACCGTGCCCCGCCCCTCGTCCTCATCACCGCCCCACCCATCGTCGTCCTCTGCCCTTTTCATCGCCACACTCCACCCTGTCTGTTATCATGTCACATTCTTTTCCGCATAGCGCCCCCATCATCATCTCATCGTGCCCCCGTCGTTGCTCACCATCACCGCGCGCTGCACAATCTACTCGTCTTACCACGTTGTGCCCGCTAGGCGTTCGACAAAATATTGCCTCCTTTTTTATTTTTTGTTTCCTTGTTTATAAAGTGCTAATTTTTTACATTCAACAAACCCACTGTCGTATTTGTTCAGACACCATGAAGTCACTTTTTTATTGAGTGTCCGATAAAAAATACTCTCGACCGCCGAGTGTAAAATGGGTTTCGCCGAGTACCCGTGGCACTCGATGAACCGTTGTTTTCTCGTTGTGGTTGTTCTCACTGTTCAAGAAGCTCATCGATCTAGAGGTGACGCTGACGGCTACACATAGTGTGGCTCTTCTTTGATTGACCGGTACATCTATTTTTTGTGGACAAATTATCCATGGAAACATGCTCCTGAACGGATCTAAATTGTGTTCTCTGCTCCATAGCTAGGCCAGGCTCATGGTAGGAAGTCAATGTTAGAATTTATAGACTTTAAATTAAACATTGGACTATTCATGATTACCCTTTATGCGGAATAATGCACTAAACTAACCGGAATTGGATTAATACATGAGTAGCATGTAACCATGTTCTTCTCTGTATTGGTCGGTGTAGATTATCTTCAAGCGATTGAAGAGTGGAGTCAGCCTTGTGGATGCCATCTACACTGTCCTTGGACAGTTCATCAAAGTCCCTCCAATGCAGTATAAGGATTAGAGAATTTGTGGACTGGACTATATATCGTGACAAAAAGTTATCTAATGCTCGATAAGAAGCTCCATTTTATAGTGAGCGTTGCAAAAATCAAGGACTCTCTGTATAGAAAGTAAAGCACCTTCCGATTATGCTACTCACATTAGAAGGAAAGAGATCGAACCATAAAAGAAAAGATCTCAGATGAGGAAAGTTATTAGAAGGAAAGATATCAACCCACTAAGCACATGTTGGGTTAGGAGGGGATTGAAGGAGATTGCAGTATAAATCCTCTCCAATTTCCCTTAATCTCCTTACCTAAGGGGATTAATCGAACAGGCCCTAAGGAAAGTTCTTTACATGGAAAGTCATTAGAAGAAAAGATAGCAACCCATTAAGGAAAGAATGGAAAATCATTAAAGGAAAATATATCAACCCATTAATTAAGAAAAATCTTTACATGAAAAGTCATTAGAGGGAAATATATCAATCCATAAGGTAAGTCTTTACATGGAAAGTTATTAGAGGGAAATAATCATTATTATAAAAGGAATGATCTTATTATTTTAGAAACTTATTAATTGCTGGTCATTATACCAATATACTGAATTCTATATTAGTAAGATCGACTTCCTAACCGTCAAGAGATCGAAGTTGGACAATGTGTATTCCCTCTGTAAAGGCGTCAACTCAAAATGAGCTTTGACAAGCTTCAAATATTGCATTTGGCATGTGAGTTTGTTTCATTACTTTAGTGTTGCATCTCTTTTTTTTTTGAAAGAAGAGAACATTTCATTGTAACAAAGTTCAACGCAGTCGCCGTTCCAGACCAAGAAGCATGGCAAACAAGTTACACGCAACTTCGACGCACTGATCGATTCGTTGCGCCATAGCTTCTGGTGACGACAGCTACTCCGAAATTAGAAGGTAATTCAAGCATTAACTACGCTCCTGCAGCTTGCTACACACTTACACAATCCTAGCAAAGCACTCTTACAAGAAGCTAAGCTAAACTCTGTGATATGTGTTCATAGAACTCCATTGTCAACGTCTTTGAAATCTGTGTCTTCCAAGATGCAAAGCAGCAGCAGTAGCCATGACGGTAATTAATTGGAATTTTTCATGTTTCCTCTGGCTCAATCTGCTGATGATCTGATGGTGAACTCGATACTCTCGAAATCTTGTGCTGGTGCAGATCGTAGAGATGCAGATGAACATCGACTGCGATGGATGCGAGGACAACGTCAGGAAGGCTCTCCTGAGGCTTCAAGGTTTGTAACGTCTGATTTAGCATCCATTGATCCATTAATCACTCTGGATTAACTGAATTGTTGATGTTGTCGTTGTCTTTAGGCGTGGACTACGTGGACATGGACAGGACGAGGGGCAAGGTGACGGTGACGGGATCGACGAGCCAGAAGAAGGTGTTGCGTGCGCACGGCGCACGGGGAGGCTCGCCGTGCTGTGGCCATCGGCGTACGACACGGAGCACCACTACCGCCACCACCACCAGGCCAAGCCCGTCGCCGTCGCACGCGCACCACTACTAGCAGCAGCAGTACAGCTCGTACAACTACCGCGTCCACGGCTACTTCGATTCCGACCTCCATGGGTACAGCCACCACCTGCACGACCACGCCGACGTCGTGCCGATCGCCGCGCGGAACTACTTCAGCGACGAGAACCCGCACGCCTGCGCAATCATGTGACCATGTATGCGCCCCTCTGTTTCTTGTGTGGCTTTGTGCCGTTCCAGAGGTCGTCTAGCTTGTGCTGAGTACACTGTACACCTCCCTAGTTCTCTACTTCTGTACCTGCAACTTGTTTGAATCAAAGGCAAAGTTTGCTTCCCGGATCAAGATTGCCAAATAGTTTTTCAACCAAGCATTTTTACAACTTATGCATTCTCTTAGATTCCAATTTCCTTCATGGTGCCTGGCGAAAAATCATATTACATGATTATAAATTATTCCTTAAATATTGAAGGACAACTTGTTCCTTAATTTTTTAGCTAACACCTAAGAAACACTACACACATACATCTCGTATTACAACAGTGAGAAAAAAACACACCTAGAATTAGCATTTTGGAACCATCACAAATTTCACATAGTTTGAAAATACCATCTCTTCATGTCATTCACATGTGCGATGGTATTTTCCAACTGCCACCTCTTGTCATGGTACTCGCTTAATTATCTCTTTTGTCAAGTGTAGGAGACTGTCTAATGGAGACGGGGGATTTGTGCAACTTCTGTGTGGTTGTGTGGTTATAGGAGAGAAGAAGGGATCCCAGCAGCATTGATCTGAGCTTCATTTGACATTACTGAAGGGGCCCCTGGGATAGGGACCCTCTCTACAATTTGTTTTCTTAGTAAATCATGGAGCCTACCATACAGCATCTGCTTGACCTTCTCAAATGCCATCTCCAGGTTGTCCATCTGCACATATGTGGATTTCAATCTTGATCACACAACTGTAACTAATACTAATTGCATACAAGGATGGCGCAACAGACTGGCATGGAGAGTGAACTTTGACATGGAGAGTGAACTTGCCTGTTCTGTGGCATTCACATTGTACATGAAGAGCCCATAGTACAGGTCGAAACTATCACTTACCGTGTTTTCAGACTGCAAAAGTTTCAGGGCAAAGATTGCGATTTGCAAATACAAACAGTTAACAAGCTCTTGAGAACAGATAATACATCAATCTGCATGAATTTCACTCAACACTGCTTACAAGTTTCAGAAGGGTCTCATAACCTTTGGTGTTGATTGGCGTGGACTTGAGGTCGAGCTGTGCCAAAATCCTGCTTCAATTACACAGAATTAGTATTGGACTCTTTATCGTTCCCTAAATGGAGTAAATTGATGTGATAAACAAGCACATGAAGATACATTTGGTTAGTCAGGGAAATGGTTCCAGATGGATAACCTGTTGCTCACCTCCCAATGGTGTGCGTGATGAACTGGCTCCCTGCGGCATAGCGATCATGCTCTGCACATGACATCTCCACCATCCTACATCCCTACCAGCAAGCAACAGAAAGAAACAAGAGAACAACAGTTTGCACGCATTCAGTAAATCTCATCAGTTACATCAGCTGATCTAACAACAACTCCCTTCATATATCCACTTTGAAGAACAAGAGCGTAACAAAATTCTGACTGATAAATCACTCAATTGAAATACCTCCCGCTCAAACATGCTCAAGAACTGCTCGCACTTGGCTGCTTGATCCCCATCCTGCGCAACACGGACCTTGTCGTAGACGAAGGGGAGCCCATTCCAGCCGTTCTTGCCACTCTCTGGCCCAAACATAGGGTGCGTGCAAACAATCCCAAACCCCGGAGGGAGAATCTGTCAACAAAATGTGCCACACGACAATAATCAAGTCGATGTCACTACTACAAAACGGCACAAGCCAACTAATTCTTGACCAAAAGAATAGTATGTTACGCCATCCGAGATTGATAGCTCCACTAGTTTAGAGTTTGTTCTAGTAGCTTGGTCAGTACGTGTTGAATCTTGGCAGGAATGGACAATGACGTGGTAGTAGGCGAATCTGATTCCAGATGCTGTTGGGAGCTGGCGGCAGATTATTGTATTTGTTGGTGTGTACCTGAAGGAGGAGGTTGCGGGGGAACTGCTTGACGGAGAGCACGTCGGCGACGACGGTGTCGGGGTGGAGCTTGTGGAAGGGGATGGTGCGGACGACGGCCTCCGTGGAGAGGATGGAGCTGCAGAGCAGCAGCACGTCCGGCCGCGCCTCGCACAGCGCCTCCACGGTGGCGAAGAAGCGGATCCCGTGGCGGGCGCAGTAGTCGGAGTAGTCGGATCTGGAGGTGGCCAGCACGGCGTGGCCCTGCCGCTGGATGCCGGCCGCGATGAACTGTCCGAAGTTACCGAACCCGACGATCCCCACGCGCAGCACCGCCCCCGGTGAGGCCGTGGGCGCCGACAGCGATGAGGCATCGTCGGCACAGCACGGGTCGGCGTCCTGCGGCTGCTCGGGCGCGGGGACTCTGGGAGTGGGTGCCCATCGTGCCCTAGTGAGTTGCCTGGTCGGGCGGAGGGGCGCGAAGGCGCAGAAGTCGGGGGTGTAGCGGAGCAGCAAGGTGGACGCGTCGGCGGCGGCGGAGGAGGAAGAGGTGGGGTGGGTGGAATGGAGGAAGGAGGAGGAGGCCATGATCGATCGGGGCGAGGGAAGCTGTCGTGATCGATCGATTCGGCTGGCGCATGGAGAAGACGAGTCGAGTGGGGTTGGTGGCGGGGCCCCACCCACGGTCCATCGCGTTTTACTTTAGGGTTTTTTTTATATATGTCATTACAATTTCCGTGCATTGCAACTTTGCTATTATAAGTCGTCTATTTGTACATATGTCATTACAATTTTTCTCTTGTGCCATTTTGTACGCTTTGACCCTTGGTCAGCTCTACCATAACTGCGCAAAGACCCAAATGCCCTTGAGCCCCACCTATATATCTCCTCCCAGCCTTTTGGCCCTTGCTCCAGACCGATGCGATGACGCCCCCAAGAACCCTAGCTCGACGGCGGCGACCTCCTAGCGGCGGCGACAAGCTCTTCTCTAGGTAACCCTAGCTTGCTTGCTTGTTCTTCATCCGCTACCGTCCCCTAAAGATGCGGCTAATGGAGTAGCCCCCTAGCTTCATTGACGGAGGGAGCAAGGTCAAGGCGTGTGGCGGTGGCTAATGGAGCAGGTGGAGGTGGATAATCCCGGCAGAAGTGCAGCAGCAACTTCGTAGCAGGACAGGTATGGCACATTCATCTCGGGTACCCCATTAATCCCTGAGACATGTCACATGCTCATGCATTAGTTGAAGCATTCTCTTCTTTTTGTATTGTTGATGTGTTGTAGGCATGATTTGTTCAATCTAGAGATTAAGGTCGAAGGTTTCTGCTCTAAGCTTGAAAATGGTAGAAAATCATACTGTAAGGGGAGTGTTATTAAGTGGGATATTGAGATAGGTTCGTTTTCATTCGGTTTGTTGATGACTAGCTTGAGCAGTAAGATCAAATGGGCGCCTGATCAGGTTGCCACAGTTTGGTATTTTCACAAGTTTATTCATCAGGACGTGCGGATGAGGGATGATGCAGGGATGACTGAAATGTTTGAGCAGTATAAGTCTGAGATGTGTTGCATGCTCATTGTGGCAGTGTTTGACAAAGCCTTTATTAACCAGCATGAGCATGATGACCTAGAGCTTATATGCATTATTCCACCTAAAATTCCAATTGTTGCTGCTCAAATGGTCCCAGTTATTCCTGAACCAGACCTCTTTGACAATGGGGAGGAGTATGTGGGTGTCGACGATGAGTATTTTTATTTCCCACAACCTGACCCACATAGTGACCAACCACCACAACAACCATCTTATGAGTATGCAACTCAAACTGATGAGAGTCCAACTAATAATGCAGCTGGTGGGGTGAGTGGTGAGGATTTTGCTCAAGCTAGTACACCTAAAGATGAGTTGAATGATGATGATCCCCAGGTTCCTCAAGTTATCCATGACCCAGACAACCCAAACATCAGCCAAGGGGTTGTTTTCCCAAATATTGTAGTCTTCAGGAAGACCATAAGGCATTTTGCTATTAAGGAGGGTTTTGAATTTACTGGTATCAAGACAGACAAGACAAGATTTCTTGCATCTTGTGCTGCCAAGGGTTGTCCTTGGCGCATTCATGCCTCTAGGATTACTGAAGAGCAAACAATAAAGGTATGTGAGGTTGACTCATTTTCCTTTTTTGTAATTTCTTTTTTTGTAGTTGATGAATAACTTCTTATTGTAGATTAAGAAGCTCCCACATGCACATAATTGTTCCACCACCAAACTGAGGGAATGCAAGATGGCCTCTCAATCATGGTGTGCAGACAAGTTGCAGGACTAGTTGAAGAAAAACCCAGAGAAGGGACCCACAGATGCAAAAGAGAAGTTGGAGGAGGAGTTTGGAATAAAGCTCAAATACAGCAAGGCATGGTCAGGTATGAAGGTAGCTCTTGAACAAATACATGGAAGGTATGAAGAAAGTTTCCAACTTCTTTTTAATTGGAAAGCAGAGATAGAACTGTGTAGCCCTGGGTCTATAGTACAAATTGACCTATCTGGCCCTTCGGATAAAAGATCCTTCAACAGGATTTTTGTAGCTTTCAAGCCTTGTATAGATGGATTTTTTGCTGGGTGTAGACCATTTATTGGAGTTGATGCCACTAGTCTCAATGGGAAATATACAAGGCAACTGGCTTCTGCTACTAGTGTAGATGGGCACAACTGGTTGTATTATGTTGCTTTTGCAATTTTTAATTCTGAAACTGAGGACAACTGGACATGGTTCATGCAGAATTTGCATAGGGCAGTTGGGTGTCCTTCTGGCCTAGTAATATGTACAGATGCATGTAAGGGTCTAGAGAAAGTTGTAGGTTTAGTTTTCCCTAATGTTGAGTATAGGGAATGTATGAGGCATTTATATGGAAATTTCATGAAGCACTTCTCTGGAGAGGTGTTCACTGAACATCTATACCCTGCTGCTAGGAGTTACACTGAGGACATGTTTAGATGGCACATGAACAAAATTTTTGAGTTTTCACCACCAGCCATAGAGTACTTGCAGCAATATCATAATAGGATATGGTATAGGTGTGGTATGTTAGAGGTCAGTAAATGTGACTACCTGACAAATAATGTGTCTGAAAGTTTCAATAATCAAATCAAGAAGATGAAGGGCTTTTTACTCCATGAGTTGGTTGATAGCTTGAGAGAGTTAATCATGGAGAAGAGGAACCTTAGAAGGAAAATTGCTAGGCAAATGGCAGATGGAATTTTGCCTGGTGTCATCAAGGACCTGAATACAATTAGCCAAAACCTAAAAGTAGTCAAGGTTGCAGTTAGTGATGATGACTTTGCTGAGGTGACCATAGTTGATCAATGGAACAACCATAAAAGGCACACAATAGATTTGGCCAGGAAGAAATGCTATGCAGGGAATGGCAGTTAACTGGAAAACCATGTAAGCATGCCTTAGCTTGGATTTTATCCAACAGAGGACTGAAGATTGAAGATTTTGTCCATGAATACTACTCTGTTGCTAGGTTCAAAGGTGCCTATGCAACCAGAATTGAACCCATGCGAGACAGGTCACAGTGGCCAGAGGTAAATTACTAAGTTTGCATTTATTTTTGTAACTTATGCTAAATGATATTTGACTTGTGTTTTTTGGTCTACTAAGGTGAATCTTGACTTTAAAGTCCATCCTCCACTCCTGGGAAGGTCAGCAGGAAGACCTAGAGTCCAAAGGATTAGAGGCTGTATGGAGAAAAATGCAACAAAAAAGAAGGTGAAATGCAGGAGATGTGGTGATTTTGGGCACTTCACCAAGACATGTAAGAGTGCTATGCAGGGAGAAGTTGCACCACCTGAGACATCCTCTACGAGGTAAATCTGTGTAGGTCACATTGATTCATGAGTTCTCACAATTTATGTTGACTTTTCTTGCTTGGTGGTCATGTAGGCAAGATGAGCCAGGGCCATCACAGGTGTCTAAAAAGAAGAGGGCAGCACCAAAACCTAAGAAGACCCCACTGAAGAAGAAGCTCAAGAAGGTTGCAAGTGCTCCACAACCAAGTGTTGTCAAGAGCCTCTATGAATGGCTTGGGCAACCACAACCTTCAAGTCAGCCTATAGGTTCTCAAGGTCCTCAGGCCTCACAAGATGTTGCTACTAGATCTCTTGATCCTGGTTTCATATAGCACTGCTGAAGACTATGTTAGGAGTATTTTGTTGATAGCATGTGACTATGTTAGGAGTATTTTGTGGGATGATGCTATGTATTTTGTTGATGGTCTGTGACAAGTGACCAAAACTATGTAGGCATATTGATGGTATGTGACAAGTGACCAAAACTATGTATTTTGTTGATGGTCTGTGACAAGTGACCAAAACTATGTATGGTCTGTGACTACGCCATTTAACAATGTTTGATCAAAATGTAGTTTCCAACAGAGTTGGTTCACTATTGCTGTCATTACAATTGATACACTGATAATTTGTCCACAACCAGCCAATAAATATTTAAAGCATGGGTCCTTAAAGCATTTGCAGCAATACATATCAAGTGACCAATACTTGGTTCACTAATTCTTTCATAATTATAGTTGGTACACTGGATAAGTGATCAATGCACTTTTCATAACAGGATTACACTTAGTTCATTACAACAATATGTTGGACCGGAAACGGCGACCAGAGGGGGGGTGAATGGGAGCTTTTAAAATTTCTGGCTAAGAACTTAGCCTTCGGTTCTGTTCTGTCTTCTGCGGAACAGGCTTCGAACGCAACCTTCGAAGGTCTGGTTCGGAGGTACTTCGACAGCTCCGAACACAGGCTTCGCAGGAGCAAAAGTTCGAAGCCAAGAAGACTTCGCTCCACTAACAACCCTCGAAAATCTACTCTGCTAAGTCAGTGCAGGCTCCGCACACGAGGTGCTTCGAGCAGGCTTCGCACTTCACCCTTCGCAAGAGTGGACAGCCCCCTGAGGACTTCGACCAAGTACTTGGCGACAGCAACGGGTGCTGGGCTTCGTACCCGAAGGTCTACACGCACACGCAAATGGACTACGCTAAGGGCTTCGACACAAGAAGCACAACGGGAAAAGATCAGGGCTTCGCTAGTAAGCAGCGAGGTTTTGCCTCGTGTTACACAGAGCGACAGCACACTGACAAAACACACCTCGCACGAAAAACAACCTTCGCCTCAACAGGCTTCGGTGCACTAAACTAGCGAAGTATGTAGATCGAGCTCAAGCAAAAAGCACAAGACAAACAGGGCTTCGCCGCTTGAACAAGGAACACTGAAAATGAACTCAGGATGTATTCAATCGAAGTGTGGCTACAGGAGCTCAACAGTAAATGCTCAAAGTGTTAAATGTTACCTACCGAGCCCCCATATTTATAGCCCACGGCTTCATCCTAAGGAAGTGACTACTTTACCCCTAGGGTTTACAACAGATTTGTCTCTACAGAACTAAGGGGTACAAAAGGTAGTCCACCTTTATTTTGGAGGCTTCTCTGTCAGCTGCAGAGGGGACAGTGTCAGCCTTTTTCAGAACAGACAGTGTCAGCCTTTACAGAGTTGACTTCTGGAACCTCCCTTCGCACGCGAGGGTGCGGAAGCTTCGGCGAGAAGCCTGCAGCCTGTTGGCCTTCGCTCCGCCGAAGAAGACCTTCGATACAGTGACGGTTTTGAGCCGAAGCCGTCAAAGCCCTTGGGCCTTCGCACCACCACCTCCGGAGTGGATCACCACGGCTTCGCAGCTACTCCGAGCTCGAACACCGTCCGTCCGTGTACCGAAGCCATGCATGGCCGAAGCACCTCAAGTCATCCTCACTCCGGAGCTAGCCTCGCTCCGAAGTCCTTCACACTCCGAAGCTCCACCTTCGGAGTACCACCCTTCGAAGTCCCTCCTTCGTCCAAGGCCTCCGCATGAAGCATTCCATGAGCACTTCGTCGCAGTGTCTCACTCCGAGCACACTCCTCGACGAGCCTCACCCGGACCATGCCTTCAATGCGCCTCGACTTCTGAGAGCTTCGTCGGGCCACCTTCGAGTGTCTCCCTCCGGAGCACACTTCGAACACCTTGCCTCCGCAGAGGACTTGTTCCACCAACTCCGAAGTCACTCCATTCGGAGTACCTTCGAAGTGCCTCACCTCCGAGGACTTGTCTCGGAGTACCTTCAGCCGGAGCCACGCTCCGCACTCTCTGCCTTCACCTGGTACGCCTCGACCCGAGGACCGACCCGGACCACCTTCGCAGCCACCGTGACGGAGCTCCCCGCTCCCTTGGCATCAAACCACCCGCTTGACCCAAGTTCACCTGGCTCGAACCCTGTCCGTCGCCTCCGAAGTCCCTGCGCACCACCGACAAGCAGACAAGTGTATCCAGTACTCCGGAGACCTCTCCGGGTTAGCAACCTTCAGCACACACTCCGGTGTACCGCCCAAAGTACCGAAGCCATCGGTACGAACCCTGTCATCGCGTACTGTCGGACCCCTCCGACGAGCACACTCCGCTGCACAGCTGCAGCAAGCAAACACCGAACATACTCCGGTGACACACCTCCGAACACCCTTCGGAGGTACCACCTCCGAAGCCCCTCCGGAGGTACCCTTCGAACAGAGGGTAAAATCCAGTCAATCACTCATCACAAAACACCGAAACCACCCTTGGTTTCTCAATCTCCCCCTTGATGAGTGCATTGACAACCCAATCCAAATTCAAGAAAATTTTAAAAATTTCAGCACACAAGTGACCATAAAAACTCAGAAAAGAGCCAAAGCATGTCACTTGATAAAAGAAATTTTCTCCCCCTTTGTAAAAGAGTAAAAGCCCCTTCGGCAAATTTCCCTTTGAATAAAAACTCCCCCTGAGATGAGCAAATTTTTCTCCCCCTTTATGTCAAAAATCTCTCCCCCTTTAGAAATAATGCCTTCTTGCAGCAGAGAACATAGCAAAATCTCTCCCCCTTTGGCAATGCAAGCATCAAGGAGCATTCAAAAGATGCAAAGCTGCGATATGAATAGAATTGCAAAGACATATAATGCAAAAATATGCCAAAATTAACACAAATGATCATTTGCTCAGCTCAATTTAACAATCTGTGAAACAAGATGATGGCATGTGATTTTGTCATTTTGAAGTAAAAGCATCACCACTTAATCATAGTAGTTAGACATGAGAAGGCAAGGACTGCGCAAAGCTAACAAGTTCTACCATAGACAGACAAGTCTTGTTCAAAAGGAGCTGTGAAAGCAAACTTGATGATCAATTAATTTTGATGTTCTTTTTCTTAATGCCAGGGGTTATTTGTTTGTCCACCTTATACTTTCCAATCAGGCCAAGCCTAGGCAAGAAAGCCATCTGAAGCTTAAGGCGGTGATTTTGGCATACACTACACTATCCCAGTTCAGACCAATGTGCAATGGTAAGCAGTCTAGAATAGAGTAGTGCGACAAACAAACCCTCCTGGATCTTTTCATTGAAACCAGGCAAATCATGGATTTTTGATTTTGATTTGGATAGATTAAATATTTTGATGAGTATCCATGAATAAAGAACACAATTTTTCAAGTTGCATATTTTAGCATCCAAGGAACAGTGTCTTGCTGTCAAGTAGATAAAAGATAGCTAAAAGCAGTCCAGCCTAAACAAGCTAGATACAAGATTGTGCGGTGAGCAAGTTTTGTTTTTAGAAAATAAAACATCATGCACAATCAATGTTCCAGACACATTTCATAGAGCTGAGCTGTCATGAGTTCTTTGAATTAGAAGCAGGCATATAATAGCAAAAGATGTAAGTGCAATTCCACACATAATGAGCATATGCAAGACAATTAAAATCAGCTCCCCCTCACAAAATGCCGTAAGGGTGACAAATGCCAAGTTCCCCACGCAAGTAAGCAAATCGAGAAGCATCGAGGGGTTTTGTAAAAATATCGGCAAGCTGGTGTTGGGTATCAACATATTGAAGTTCAATATCACCCTTCTCATTGTGATCTCTGAGAAAATGATACCGTACATCAATGTGTTTGGTTCTGGAGTGCTGAACCGGGTTGTTTGCAATACAAATAGCACTAGTGTTATCACAGAAAAGTGGAACACTCTTATAATCTAACCCGAAATCCCGCAAAGTGGAAACCATCCACAAAATCTGAGAGCAACAGCTAGCTGCAGCAACATATTCGGCCTCAGCCGTCGATTGTGCAACACTAGACTGTTTGCGGGAAGACCAGCAAACCAGAGACGTACCCAGAAAATGACAAGTACCAGAGGTACTCTTCCTATCAATTCTACACCCAGCAAAATCCGCATCTGAATAACCTCTAAGACATAAAGATGAAGATGATGAATACCATATGCCAAATTCAAGGGTGTGCTTGAGATACCTTAGAATGCGCTTAACCGCTTGGCGGTGCGAAGCTCGTGGTGAAGCCTGAAAACGAGCGCACAGACACACAGCGAAGTGTATGTCCGGCCTCGTGGCAGTCAAGTAGAGGAGGGAGCCGATCATGCTCCGAAACTCCTTCTGATCTACGGCTTCTCCATCTTCGTCAGGGTCCAATGCTACAGATGTAGCCATTGGAGTGGCGAGGGGCTTCGCATCGGACATGTCGAATTTCTTGAGCAGGTCCTTGGTGTACTTTGTCTGGTGGACAAAAGTACCTTGTTTGCTTTGCTTGATTTGCAAACCAAGGAAAAAGGTGAGTTCACCCATCATTGACATTTCAAATTCCCTGCTCATGGTATCTGCAAACTCGGCAACCAAAGCATGAGAAGAGCCACCAAAGATGATATCATCCACATAAATCTGCACTAGAAGGAAATCTTTGCCATGCTTGAGAGTAAACAAAGTTTTATCAACAGAGCCCATCAAATACCCTCGCTCAAGCAGAAAAGACTTAAGTCTATCATACCAAGCCCGAGGGGCCTGCTTGAGTCCATAAAGAGCCTTATGAAGTTTAAGGACTTTATGTGGGTACTTGGGGTTTTCAAAACCAGGGGGTTGTTTTACATAAACATCTTCACCTATGAAGCCATTAAGAAAAGCACTTTTGACATCCATTTGATAGAGTTTGAATCCCCGGGATGTCGCAAAGGCAAGCAAAATCCTAATGGCCTCAAGGCGAGCAACAGGTGCAAAAGTTTCAGTAAAATCAATCCCTTCTAGTTGAGAAAAGCCCTGAGCTACAAGTCTAGCCTTATTTCTAACAATTGTCCCATCCTCCCCTTGTTTATTTTTAAAAATCCATTTTGTTCCAATGAAATGAACATTTGGTGGAGGATCAACTAAAGTCCAGACTTGGTTTCTTTCAAAATTCTCAAGCTCTTCATGCATGGCATTGATCCAACTAGAATCAGAAAGTGCATGACTAACATCTAAGGGCTCGAAAGAAGCAACAAAAGCCGCATTAGTGAAATGAGCGTGAGAACGTGTTACCCTTTGATCAAGCTCACCAATGATCTGCTCGGGAGGGTGCATCCTTTGGACATGATGTGGAGCCTCGCGGCGGGATGCAGTCTCCCCCTCAACTTGTGCGTTGGTGTGGTCCAAGATGACCGATGTTGAGGTAGTCGCTTCGGGACCTCGTGCCGAAGTAGTTGAAGCGGGGTCAGCTTCGGGGGTTGATGTCGAGGGTAGTAGGGGTTCATCCTCGAATTCTCCGGGATCTTCGTCTTCGAATAAGGTCTGTTCCATGTCGTGTTCATTTGCCTGTTCAAAAGCAGAACTAACAGAGGGGGTTGATTCATCAAAAGTCACATCACATGACTCGATGACAGTGTTAGTTTCCAAGTTATAAACACGATAAGAATGACCATGAGTAGTATAACCCAAAAAGATCCCGTCAGAAGATCGCGACTCAAATTTATCCAAGTTACCACGTTTTAGGATAAAGCAGCGACAGCCAAAAACTCGAAGATGAGTAACCTTGGGCTGTCTCCCAAAACGCAGCTCATAAGATGTCAAGTTCAAAATTGAGCGCAAGAAAATTCGGTTTGAGATGTAACATGCTGTGTTCATGGCCTCAGCCCAGAATTTTCTAGGAGTCCTATGCTCATCAAGCATCGTCCTAGCCATCTCAACCAAAGTGCGGTTTTTCCTCTCAACAACACCGTTCTGTTGAGGAACCCGCGGAGCAGAGAATTGATGTTCTATGCCATGCTCCATGCAAAAGTCAACAAAGAGACTATTTTTGAACTCGGTGCCATTATCGCTTCGAATGAATTTTAATGCACCAGGGAGTTCAGTAAAAAGTCTCAAAGCCAAGCTCCGAAAGTGTGAAAACACTTCATCCTTGCTGGCAAGAAAGAAGACCCAAGAGTAGCGAGAGAAATCGTCGACAATAACAAGTACATACCACTTGCCGCCTAAAGAACTAACCCGAGAAGAACCTACAGTGTCCATATGGAGAAGTTCTCCGGGCTGTTCAGTCATCACTGTGGTGACTGGCGAATGCGAAGCGGCAATCATTTTTCCATGTCGACATGGAGCGCAAACTAAATTCTTCTCAAACTTGAGCTTGGGCAATCCTCGGATCAAACCTAGGGCGCTCAGACGAGCGAGCAATTCAAAGCTCATATGCCCTAGTCTCCTATGCCACTTCCAAAGCTCAGAAGTCGAATGTGCAACAAGACAATGAGAAGAACCAGACGACTCTGAAAAATCAGCTCCAAAAACTCTCCCAACCCTAAAGATCTTACACACAACAACGCCATCAGAATCGAGCACTTGCGAAGTATCGCGATGAAATCGCACTTCGAAGCCCTCATCAAGCAACTGAGATACAGACAGCAAATTGTATCCCAGGTTTTCAACCAAAGCAACATCTTTGAGAGTGAAGTTCGAATTAATTCTTACCACACCTTTACCTTTCACTCTACTCCTTCGATTGTTTCCGAAGGTGATATGTTCCCTTTGCTTGGTTGTTGTGAGGCTGGAGAACCAATTTGCATCTCCGGTCATGTGGCGCGAACAACCGGAGTCCATGATCCACGTGCCCTCCAAGCCTCGACCTGTCGCCTACACATGATAAGAACGCCTCGATCGCTCAGTGCTGGGGTGAGTAAAATAATGACGAGGCATCCAGCACTGAGTGACACGAGTAGTAGGCACAGTAAAAGTAGACGGTCTACGCACATAAAAATCAGAATGATGCAAAGTGCGAGGTCTACCTACATGCAAAGAGCGTAAAGCATGTTGAGGTCTCCTACTCTGACGAGGTACAAAGCTACTCGCCCGAGGTCTACCACCATATGGAACATGGTGAACACCTCGAGGAGCAAAACCTCTCCGAGAAGCACGAGGAGCCTCAAAAACAGGACGAGAGTAGAACTCAGACTCATGCATACCTAAAGATGGGTAATGCATGTCCTGATAACTCATCGCCTGTGCACGTCGCTCATCCTTGATGCGACGGAAACAGAAACCAACCAAATGACCCGCCCTCTGACAATAAGAACAGTGAAACACTCTCCTGGGGGCACTCTCATGGGTCATAGGAGCAACTCTCACAGGCTCCTTGGGTTTCTTCTGAGTGGCTTTCTTGGGAGGATTTTTCTTGATAGGAGGTGTGGTTTTCTTTTGTGGATGGGTAGGCTTTTTGGCTGGAGGGGTGTCCAACAGAGCTCTCTCTTTCTCTAGGGTGGTGGGAGAGGTGAAAACAGTTTTGGTTTTGCTGTCTGAAGCTATCCTCTCAAAACCCAAACCTAGAGCTACCCCGGCTCTATCAGCACACAACTTGGTCTTGGCCAAGAGCAAATCCATCCTACCCTTCCCTTCAGTGCATTTATTCACCACAGAAAGAAGGTATTCATTTTCGGACATGAGATTTTCAGCTCGCTCTCTGACAGTGCCTAGCTGGTCCTTAAGGGTGATGCAAGTGTCACAAACAGGTTGCACATCCTTAGAACTACCGGCCCTCTCCAATCTAGCCTCCAAATCATGAACATGCTTATCACGTAAAGAAATGCTATCGCGTAATAAAGAGCAGTTCATGCAATCAATAATATCATGAGGTCTAGAATCCACCTCCAAAAGCTGCTTCTGTGCAGTCTCAAGCTCAGAAAGAGTTTGAGCATGTACAGAACGCAACTGAGCAAGCTCACTCATGACAACAGAACATGATTCACATTCAGCATCATCATATTTAGACTTAAGCAAGGCATATTCAGTAGACATATTTTCTAGCCTAAGTCTAAGGTCTTTTCTTTCTCTAGCGGCTTGCACAAGTAATCTATCCTGACCAAGCACTACTTTATTCAGCTCATCTAATTTAATTAGAAGCTGGTCAGATGATAGGTTTACCTCAGATGAGTCAAGCTCATCGCCGCTGTGATCGCTGTCGGCCATGAAGCAAAGGCCGGTGAAGTCACGTCCCTTCTTGTCCTTCTTGTCCTCCTTCCTTGGGGACTCCTCCTCCTCAGAGCTCGACTCCTCAGTTGAGGACGTGTCGATGTCGCTGAGAGCAGCAACAAAGGCTCTGGAAGCGGCCTTGGCTACTTTCTTAGCCATCTTGCCGCGCTTGCCCTTCACAAAGGGCTTCCTCTCCTTTTTGTGGTATTTGGGGCGGTCACTCTCATCTCTCTTTTTGATCTTGGGGCAATTAGCCTTGATGTGAGAAGTGTCGCCACATTCATAGCAACCACTAAAACCACTTCTCCTCTGATCCCGTCTCTCATGATGAAAGCGGGTGAACCTCCGGGCAATGAGAGCAAGCTCATCATCAGCTAGAGTATCCACCTGCTCCTTTGTGACGGAGACCAGGGAGGACAAAGCAAAACCATCTGCAAGAACACAAGTGCCTGATGTGCTTGGTTCTGCAGTGGTGCCACGGCTAGTGCTAGAAACCAATGCCAATGGCTGTGGCAAAGAGCTTCTGTGCACTGCAAGAGATGCCTTGGCAATCTCTGTGGACTTCAGCTTGCTAAAGAGTTCATCACAGGTTAGAGTGTCATAGCCTGTGGACTCCTCAATGCTGGATATCTTCACCTCCCATATGCTACGGTCAAGAGCATAGAGAAGCTTGATAGCCCTATCATGATCACTGTAAGCAAGCGTCCCGTTGGATCGCAAGTTACTCACTATAGCATCAAAGCGCGAAAACATGGCATCTATAGATTCACCAGGTGCCTGCACAAACAGCTGATACTGTTGGTTGTAGGTGCTTTGGCGCCTGGCCTTAATCTGAGTAGAGCCCTCATGATAAATAGTGAGCGTTGTCCAAATTTCCCTAGCAGTCCGAAGGTGCTGCACCCTATCAAACTCACTCCGACTCAAACCAATGAACAGTATGTTCCTTGCCTTCGAGTTGGCAATATATTGATCTTTTTCGGTTTGAGTGGTGCGGGTATCAGGGATGGAGTATTGTGAGTCCACAATCTCCCAAATTGCATTTCCTTGGCTTAACAAGTAAGCCTCCATGCGCACCTTCCAGTATGCAAAATCTGTCCCATCGAACAGAGGAATTTTACTGCCTCTATCCATGTCGCCAACAGATCAAAAAACCGGTTAAGGTCAACTGGTGATCTTAACCCGCTCTGATACCAATTGTTGGACCGGAAACGGCGACCAGAGGGGGGGTGAATGGGAGCTTTTAAAATTTCTGGCTAAGAACTTAGCCTTCGGTTCTGTTCTGTCTTCTGCGGAACAGGCTTCGAACGCAACCTTCGAAGGTCTGGTTCGGAGGTACTTCGACAGCTCCGAACACAGGCTTCGCAGGAGCAAAAGTTCGAAGCCAAGAAGACTTCGCTCCACTAACAACCCTCGAAAATCTACTCTGCTAAGTCAGTGCAGGCTCCGCACACGAGGTGCTTCGAGCAGGCTTCGCACTTCACCCTTCGCAAGAGTGGACAGCCCCCTGAGGACTTCGACCAAGTACTTGGCGACAGCAACGGGTGCTGGGCTTCGTACCCGAAGGTCTACACGCACACGCAAATGGACTACGCTAAGGGCTTCGACACAAGAAGCACAACGGGAAAAGATCAGGGCTTCGCTAGTAAGCAGCGAGGTTTTGCCTCGTGTTACACAGAGCGACAGCACACTGACAAAACACACCTCGCACGAAAAACAACCTTCGCCTCAACAGGCTTCGGTGCACTAAACTAGCGAAGTATGTAGATCGAGCTCAAGCAAAAAGCACAAGACAAACAGGGCTTCGCCGCTTGAACAAGGAACACTGAAAATGAACTCAGGATGTATTCAATCGAAGTGTGGCTACAGGAGCTCAACAGTAAATGCTCAAAGTGTTAAATGTTACCTACCGAGCCCCCATATTTATAGCCCACGGCTTCATCCTAAGGAAGTGACTACTTTACCCCTAGGGTTTACAACAGATTTGTCTCTACAGAACTAAGGGGTACAAAAGGTAGTCCACCTTTATTTTGGAGGCTTCTCTGTCAGCTGCAGAGGGGACAGTGTCAGCCTTTTTCAGAACAGACAGTGTCAGCCTTTACAGAGTTGACTTCTGGAACCTCCCTTCGCACGCGAGGGTGCGGAAGCTTCGGCGAGAAGCCTGCAGCCTGTTGGCCTTCGCTCCGCCGAAGAAGACCTTCGATACAGTGACGGTTTTGAGCCGAAGCCGTCAAAGCCCTTGGGCCTTCGCACCACCACCTCCGGAGTGGATCACCACGGCTTCGCAGCTACTCCGAGCTCGAACACCGTCCGTCCGTGTACCGAAGCCATGCATGGCCGAAGCACCTCAAGTCATCCTCACTCCGGAGCTAGCCTCGCTCCGAAGTCCTTCACACTCCGAAGCTCCACCTTCGGAGTACCACCCTTCGAAGTCCCTCCTTCGTCCAAGGCCTCCGCATGAAGCATTCCATGAGCACTTCGTCGCAGTGTCTCACTCCGAGCACACTCCTCGACGAGCCTCACCCGGACCATGCCTTCAATGCGCCTCGACTTCTGAGAGCTTCGTCGGGCCACCTTCGAGTGTCTCCCTCCGGAGCACACTTCGAACACCTTGCCTCCGCAGAGGACTTGTTCCACCAACTCCGAAGTCACTCCATTCGGAGTACCTTCGAAGTGCCTCACCTCCGAGGACTTGTCTCGGAGTACCTTCAGCCGGAGCCACGCTCCGCACTCTCTGCCTTCACCTGGTACGCCTCGACCCGAGGACCGACCCGGACCACCTTCGCAGCCACCGTGACGGAGCTCCCCGCTCCCTTGGCATCAAACCACCCGCTTGACCCAAGTTCACCTGGCTCGAACCCTGTCCGTCGCCTCCGAAGTCCCTGCGCACCACCGACAAGCAGACAAGTGTATCCAGTACTCCGGAGACCTCTCCGGGTTAGCAACCTTCGGCACACACTCCGGTGTACCGCCCAAAGTACCGAAGCCATCGGTACGAACCCTGTCATCGCGTACTGTCGGACCCCTCCGACGAGCACACTCCGCTGCACAGCTGCAGCAAGCAAACACCGAACATACTCCGGTGACACACCTCCGAACACCCTTCGGAGGTACCACCTCCGAAGCCCCTCCGGAGGTACCCTTCGAACAGAGGGTAAAATCCAGTCAATCACTCATCACAAAACACCGAAACCACCCTTGGTTTCTCACAATAGAACCTACAATTAAAGCTATTGTAACAAGAAGCTTGGAAATACGTTTGATAAAATTAATTTCTTGCTTTAGCTGACAAATCTCTGTATTCAATTGTGTAACCTCGACCTGCAGTGACTCAATTTTTTGCTTTAGCTGGTAATTAATATCATGAACAGAAGCCACATCCAATGAACGCAGGTAAGACAAATATTGCTCTTCACTCCTGATGAAACCGCAAGTTCTGGGATCTTCCTGGAAGAAATGATGAACCAACATTGCATTTTTTCACAAGTCAAAATGTAGAGTCAGAGCAAGGCATGAATATCACCTTAATGTTGTTTGGACACTTGAAAAATAGTTGGTCGTAGGAATTATATTGCTTGCTTCGGATTCTAATCAACGGAATGTGGCAGCGTGGACACTCAACCAACGGCAGCTGCTTTCCCTTCCTTGCACTGGATGTACCGCTCCATGATGATTCCATCTCGTCGCTGTTCGATGCCGCCGCTGGAGAAGACGCCCTCTCGTCGCCCCGTCGCCAAGCCGTCGCCCCGCCGCCAAGCCGTAAAGCCGTAAAGCCGTCGCCACCAAGCCCTAGCTGGTGTCGATTCGATTTGAATGGGGAAGAAGAGCATTGTATGTGAGGGCAAGATGGGAAATACCAAAATACAATACGGATGTCAGATGGTCAAAGCGTACAAAATGGCACTGTACAGACAAGAGAAAAATTGTAATGGCATATGTACAAATAAACGAATTATAATGGCAAAGTTGCAATGCACAGAAATTGTAATGGCATATATCCAAAAAACCCTTTACTTTACCATCTGAAGATACGGGCCCGTCTGGACTTAACTTGCCTGAGACCAATGCGAATATTTTGGGTAGGCCTTAATCACAGCCCATTTAATCCCGGCCCATATAGATAGGAAATTTTTTACCGGCAAATTTTACTTTACATTTGTTTTGATCTGTTTACTTCTCTTCTCGGTACATCTTATTTTATTGGCACCATACTGAAACAAAATCAACTCTACCCAACCAAATAAAAATCTACAGCCAAAGCATATTTGACACGAGCCCGGTCTAACCTTCCTTTTTGACAACAGATGAGAATTCCGAATGACTACTTCACGTGGCGGGAGCAGAAGCAAGACTGACACACCATGCAATGCAGGTAAGGGGGCAGGAGAACGGCAACGATTTTGATTACTCGGTAGTAAGCGATTGGTGAAAATAGGACAGGCCATAGACATTATTGTTTCAATGCCTATCAAAGGCCGCTATAGCATCCAACCATAACATAATATATAGTTAAGAAAGGGGGTGATAATTAGGGGTAGAAAAGGATGAGGGGTCAAAATAGAGCTCCCGGAGAACATACAGATGGGTCCAAGAAACATCAGCGCCGTAAAGGCCTTGTGCTAGACTAGGGACAAACTCTCTTCGACGACAATTGCTGATCCGCGACGCGACAGTCTCTAAGGCCACAGTGTAAGAGGAATTGCTGCCCTGGACGATGGCTTCAGACGAGAGCCGGATTTCAGTGCGACGTCACACGAGGCGAACGGGGCCGGACTGGCGTCTTTGACGGGCTCACCCTGCAAATCCAAACAAGAAAAGAGTTAGGCGTATTTCGACCAGTCACAGTAGTTTGAAACATGCACCGTGAGTATGTGTGCTTGCCTGACAGGAAGAGCACCAAGGACCATGCCACTGCAGCTCAGGGCAAGTATAGCAGAGTCTGCCTGCAATGAACAAAGTTCAAATTGCTCAAAAGCCTATCAACGGTTAAGCCAGGGGCCCAGATATTTATTGTATGTGGGCAATGTTTCAATGCAAAAGGAAAACACAAGGGCAGAGTTACGACAATGAGGACACCAAAATTATACGAGTGAGGTTGACATGTCACGAAATTATTCCAGGACTATGTGAGGTTTGGAGGATTTTGGAGCATCTCAACTGCAGCTTCATCTAAATTTACTTTTAAAGGAAGTGGATGAGCAAATGCATGCTTAAATAGATTTTTTTTCAGGGTTTATTTTCTTGTGAAAAGTGAACTGGCATCTTAGGATTGGGATCAGTTTTCTTCTCTAGCAAATTCTATGAAGCTGCTGGAGCTCAAACGATTTAATCTGGAGCTTAATTGATTTAACTTGGGTTACTTCCCTAAATATATTTGAGACTATCAGAAAAGGCTGCACAGAGTAATGTGACTTCAGCTAAGAGTTTTCGAAGAGCCCATCAGTCATCAGTCATCACACCCAGATCAAGGAATGGCTCTATAGGTACCTTAATAATTGACCTTATATTCTCCACTTAAATTGTAAGGGTCGCGTTCACCGCTTCTCTCTGGTTCCAACTATACAGTTACTAGTAGCTAATCAATTCATAGTAGGGTGGCTGAGAACTTATAACAAAATAGTATCATTCAAGTAATAGAGCTCAAACAAGATAAAACTCTGGCTGTATCACTACCATATGTAAAACTCTGGACTTTGGTCCCTCTTCGCCTTTAATCAAGCATTCAAGCTAGCGACTCTCTCGCTAGTCACTACTTCAACAAAAAAAGAGTAATAGAGCTCAAACAAGATAAAAATGTATGTTTGCCGTAAATCAAATGTAAAAAAAAGATGGTTAGCTTAAGTTCAATTGTGAATATATTAAAATAATGTTCTTCAGTAGCCAAAAATGAAAAAAATCAATTTGGTTCTTTCTGCTGGCCATTGTTTATGTATGACTCATTGGATACCAACTATGGATTAAAGAACACAGAAAACATAGATTATTGGTACCTTTAACTATTAGCAGCATTTTTCAATAACATGAGAGTATAAGTTATAAATAACCTGTAAAATTTAAAGTAAAATGCACTGTATGCTTACTTGAACAAACTCAACAAAGGCGATGCATGTGGAGTGCACATAATCACCCAGTAGCCTCAGTCGAGAAACCTATTTATAAAGGAAAAACATGAGTATATGAGGAAATTGTTTAAACATACAAAAACAAGTCTAAAATTTTAAAAAATGTTTGGCATACTTCACCACACATCCCCTCAAAGAAACTCTTTACAGTATCTTCTGGAACCTACAGTTAGAAACGGGATATTAAAGAATGCAGAAAGCTGCAGTACAATCAGTGCACCAGAATTCCAAAACAAACAATAAGAAACCACAAACAGGCATCTGGATCATGGCATTCAGACTATCTTAGGTAGTCCCTATTTATCTGAGAGCTGTCTTACACCATAAGGGTACATGCCCTCATCGGCCATCGTTTGTCTGTCATCCAAATGGTCATGGATTTTTTTTAAAAAAAAATGACAACATAGATCACAATGTCATATGTCACTCCATAATATACAAGGCTAAAACCAATATACATATCTAAGAAATAAAAAAACTGGCTATGAATAGTGTCAATACTATTTATTACTGAATTTGTTTATTTTGTTTCTAGTAGTGTAGGTTGACTTTGAACTTGAAACTTTGTGAAATGATAGATATTGTATCAAGGTTGTCAAATATTTTCAGGATTGTTTTTAACTAACTGTTTCATCTATATTTGAGGAGTGAGAAGCTAACTAGAAACATGACCTTGACATGTAAAATTCCATTTCCTATTTATATTCATTCTAGATTACAATTGAAGTTTATGGTAGAAAAACAACAAAATAATACAGCTAGAAATATAAAATATTAACTTAAGAGTTCATGGCACAACAACAAAGCATGAGTTTCAAAAACATTTCCTTATAGGCACATGATCTTTGATTTATGATCCAGGCATTCCCTTGGAAGATACAATTGAACCACCCCTCCCCATGCTAGGATGGACAGATGAAACTATGTGCACATACAAACAATCTAGTCTGCTTAGTACAGTCTCTCAAGTATCGACCTTGACAAATTACTCCGTCATCCCTTCAATAGACAACTATTTTTTTGGATTCATGATGAAAACATGAATTTTCTTCAAGGAATTGCACCAAATTTATATATAAAAAAACTGGCAAGGAAACAAGGATATATCATAACTAGTCAAATGGGTGTAGATTGGTTAGAATCAGGATTCCAACTCCAGATAAACAAAATAAAGATTAAAGGCTATGCTAGAAAATTTAGAAACCCAAGGTTACTAGGTAGTGCACAGAAATGACACAAGAGGAAGACCAATAAAAGGCTGCACTGAGTGGTGAAAATTCTCTCTTGACCAAGAAAAGACAGAAGCTTTTTTGTGGATCAAGAATTTGTATTTTAAAATAAAGATAAGCTCAGAAAAGACTGCAGACAAAAAGCAGAAAAAATGTTTCTAACAAATGATGTTTTTTCACTCACTCAATCAGTCATACCGTCAATTTGCTCCAAATGCTTGTATCAGGTCAGGTTACTTAGGAAGTGATTTGAATAACAATGACATATCTTGAGGGCCTTCAGATAGTTCATTTGAAAGAAGTTCACAATGCATTGAACTCAATGTTGGAGGCCTTATTTTTAGATGTGATTCAATCCATATGTGCAATTATAAGCATAACAGAAATGATAAGAGAGATCAGCATACATTCTTATCGATGTTAGTACAATAAACAGTCCTGGACACCATTTCTTTCTCGTCCTCTGTCTGCAAGAAAAAAAAACAAATTTTATGGTCAATATCTTACTTGGAGATCAAAACATAGTACAATATCAAAATACTCAAATCCATTTACTTACTCGAGGCAGAAATTTAGGGTTCACTGGTAAAATTGCTGTCTTAGATGGCAGAACTCTCACAGGGTAATAACCAAGCACAGTTCCTCCAAGTGTTAAGGCTGCTCTTGCACCAACTGCAGGAAAAGGGAAACTTCATTTAGGATTGCTTATTAGAACAGCATAAGAACGTACCAGATAAATTTGCTTTTAAGTTTTAACTACCATCATCGGCAAACTCGATAAAGGCAAAACGCAGCACTGAATTTGGGTCACCACAGATACGGCAATCTACCACCTACAAGTGTAGAAGATGGTTGTAAGAGAACAAAAGTAGTATTGACAATGAGAGAAAAAAGGAGATAAACTGGCAAATAAAATATATGTGCATCTACCTATTTACAACACATGGTTTCAACCATTGTGCTTATGGATATCACACATTTTTCTTGAAATGTACCTATTGTTGGTTGTTGATGGTTGTGTTCATTAGGATGGTGTAAAAGTAAGTACAGCTTGCTTAAGAATCAAACATTAGGCACATCAGCTGCATGTAAGGCAGAAGATATGACTAAAGCCATAGCCAGTGTGATACACATGTGCTTGACATTCTAGAAACTCAAATATGAGATCAGTTTTTGTCTTTCCTCAAGTGTCTTTAAATATCTGTTCACCTGAACTACAGGAATAGCTCAGTGAAACAGAACAGTTATCCCCAACAGTTGCTATCGTCAAAGGGACTGGCATATAGGATTTCCCAATTCCCACAAAGGAATAAGACTTGAAACTTAAAGGGAGAACAAACTTAACTTGAGGCAATAACTTCATTTAAGAAACATTCTCTACAAAAAGTATAGAAACAGCACTGTGTTGTGACTGAATTTTGCTCAGGGCATTACTCAGTATGCCTGATTTCCATGTTCCAGCATTTTATTGTAGCTGAAGCAAATAGGGTATACAACTCATGCTTAGGAAATTATCAATCTAAGCACACAACCATTTTGACTTCCCTTGATAATCAACCATTAAGATGGATATACCTTACATGATGTTAATATTTCATAGGGATAAACATCTGGTGCAGATACATCATATGATGTTACTGAACCAAAAAACATGCAGCTCAGCATTTTTAGCGAAGAAAATTGCATTCAATTTACATAAAAAGGTAATACAATTGCGTGCACGCTGAAGTGTGCATTTCAAAAAAAAATGCAACTACAGGGTTTCATCTGTAGCCCACACCAACTTTCTTGGGACTAAATGTATTGTTGTTGTTAATGATGATGATGATGAATCATGATAATGATAGTAATATAACAACAACAACAACAATCTCTTCACTTGCAATATTTTAAGTAAGAAAAGTCAACGATTTTCACTTGTTTGTTTTCCAGATATAAAAGAAGAGGAAAGTCATTTTTATCACAAATGTGTTTAACATTAAAAGAAACAAAAACATACTTGTCCACAATTTGAGAAAACTTCAGCAAGCTTCTGTTCAGTGACCTGCAAATAAATGGATCAAGCTTCTGGTCAATCAAAATAAATGGAAAAAAATAAATGTAACAGTACATTCTCTTTTGTATTCTCACATGCTGATCGATGTCAGATACATAGACAGTACGCCGCACACTGTCCTCCCTATCAGTTCGCCGTGGCCGACCTCCCATTCTCCTCCTTCCCTGGTTGAAGCCATTCCTTCTCTGTAACCAAATACAAATCTATCATTATCAACAAAAAAGTACAGCACAAAAACACTCAAATGACTGTATTACTGTGCATTTGGAAGCAAGCAACTTCAAGTGTCAATCTAACAAAAAACGTCAAAATAAAAAATAAGAACAAGAAAGTCAACCAAACACATACAGCAAAAGTTTATCAATGTATTACTATTACAGGAATCATAATCAAATAAGCATCCAAGAAATATCAATATGCCATCTATTGTATAAGAGCGATGATCAGATCGTTTGATCCTCAAGCAAAAAAATTTCGTCCACGGGATTAACACATGTGCCGTCTTAAATTGATCACATTAGTATCATAACCCAACTACAACTAAAACCCTTATCCCACGAAATGTCAATACATGGCATGATCGCGTAAGAGACCAAAACTGTGAAAAGGGAAGCATCAACGTCACCCTAAACCCCCAATACGATCGATCGATCGAGATCGATCGTGCCACAATCAATCTACACCAAACCCCTACAGCGAAACAAATTGCACCGAACCCAACTGCGCGATTAGGTGACTGATTACCCGTCGATTCGGCTGGCCGTTGGTGGATCCGTCGCTGCTGGAATCCAACCCTCCGCCACCGCCCACCACCACTGGCAGGACGTGCATCGGCGGCTGCTGCAGCGCCTGTACCGGGTGGTGCGAGTAGATGTCGATCGCGGGGGACACGAACATGGGCGCGTCCGCCGACAGCCGGTTGCCGTCCCCGCGGCGGCGCGAGAGCGGCACGAACTCCTCCGCCGAGGGGTTCAGCTTCTTGAACAGCTCCTCCAGCTTCCTCGCGTCGCTCTTGTACTCCCTCACCTCCTCCCCGCCGTCCTTGGCGGCCGCCGCCGCCCCTCCCACCGCCGCATCGGCCCTCTCCCCGGCCGCATCAGACGCCGCCGCCGGCACTGCGTCCGCGCGGATCGGGCCCTCCGCCGCCACGGCAACCATCTCCGCGCCGGATCGAACCTCCGATCGCGAGCAAATCGAATCGAGGAAATTTGGTGCGGGTTTCAATTACTGGGAGAACGCGAGGGGAGGAATGGAAAATAAAAGGAGGAAATAATTAAGGCGAAGCGAGCTGCGAGCGCCGAGCGAGAAGGATCGCTTTCGCTTTCGCGGAGGTTGGGTGGGTGGCTATAAGTAGGAGCCCAAAGCCAAGGCTCTTTCTATTCTCTCTTTTTTATTTATTTTCTTTTCTTTTTCACCTCTCTTCGCTACTTCTTTAGCTGACCGGAAAGTGAAAATGTATTTTCGGATTTCGGGGGAAACGGTGTCGTTGCGTGATCGGGATGGGCGCCACGTTGGCGCGGTGTCAGCGGGATCTTCTGCGGCTGGCTTCATGATCGTAAGCGCCGGTGGTGGGTAGGTTGCGGTGTATACAAGGACGACAAAAGGTTGCATCTTTCGTATCTGACCACTAAAAATTTGTCGATTCCTATATATGTCATTAAAAACTTACTATTTCTATATATGTTACTGCTTGAATTTTTTGTGTCCATATATGTCATTGCCGTTAGTTTTGACCGTTAGTCAATGTTAGTTTTTTTCAAAATGTCAAAATTGCCCTCAACTTATAAAGTTACATAGCAAGATTTATTTCCAACCGGTCTCGGTTGCGCTAGATTAAATGAGCGATTGGTATGCGTGTATCGGCTAGAGCAAGTAATAGCTGGTCATGAAGCTTAAATCATCGTTGATTTTGAGTGAGTTAAGGGCAATTTTGGTATCTTGAAAAAAAATAACGTTGACTAACGGTCAAAACTAACGGTAATGACATATATGGACACCGAAAATTCAAGCAGTGACATATATGGAAATAACAAGTTTTCAGTGGTACATATAAAAATCGGCGAACTTTCAGTGGTAGAGTAAACAACGACGAAAGGAAAACCAACTCAAGTCGGTATACGGAGGTTCGCGCATGGACGACTTCAAGGTGGCGAGCATATTCGTCAAGGTGGAGTTTGTTAGAGATATGTGTCGAATATATGTGTTTGATCTAGTTACCATTGGACTTTGAGTTATAATTAGGGAATAGATAGAGTCCTAGTATAATATTGTACCTAGGGGCTTATATATATATATATATATATATATATATATATATATATATATATATACGGGAGCGCTATTCTACACCACGTGTGTAGAATAGCTATTCTACACCGACCACTTTTAGTAATAGATTTTCTCAGTAGAATAGCAATTGAGTACTATTTTTTCTCAGCAGTAGATTTCTCAGTAGAATAGTTATTCTACACCCGTGATGTAGAATAACATTTGTGTGTATATATATATGAGGCTAACCCTTGTGTAACCAAGGAGAAACAAGATAGGTGATCGGTTTGGGCGTGTGGTGTTATCGTGGTGTGCCCGGATGCCGACGTAGACACTGTTTATGGAGAGGAGTGCCTGTAGTCATGCCCCAAAGTCGTAAGACTTTGTTACCAAATACCATGTCTCGGTGTTGTCTCTTGATTGTGATCTTTTGATGTCGTCTCTTCGATCTTGTTGATTCCATTACGTTAGACCCTACGGGCCTAATTTTCGTAACCTATAGGACATGGTTGGATGAACTATGCTCTCGCTATGCATTATAAACCCAATATATGTAAACTAGCAACAAAAAAATAATGAGTGTGATTTATATTGTTATATTTTTAGAGGTGTAAAATCTAGGGCTAGAAAATAGAAAACAAAAAATTCCTAAATAAATTCCAAAATTAAGGTGAATAATTCAATTTTGGGCATGGATTATAAATTGTAGCTTAAGCAAGTAGAGACATAATGAGGTTATCTCAAGCTTAAATTGGCATGCTTTTTAAGTACATGGCAAATTTGACATATTTCCAATCTCTAAAAAAATAAAAATATGCCCACTTAAGTTGAACCCTCTTTGTATGTTTGGTGGGAAGGAAAATTAGAGTCATCTTGTTCCAGAAAAAATGAACACCATAGAACTAGATAGGTTCGGATGTTAGGATTTACTATTGCAACTTGTTTGTTTCCTACATTATACATAAAGATCATCCTCAAGGCCCCACTTGTCGGTGTCTAGGTAGAGTAGGTGAAAAGCAGTGTATCCCAATAGTTGGCGCATAGTCGAAGGCACCGCTTGATAGGCCATGTCACTTGATAGGATGCGTCTGCCTCTTACAAGAAGTTGGTAAGAGATATATATCTTATCTTCCACATAACACGTCTCTATAGGTAGATATATGACACAACACTCTTAATATAAAAAGCACGCAACAGATGAGGTGGGATAGCACGTCTCACACACATCACATTGAATGTATTGTCAGTCATTGGGCCTTGAGCATTGCCACCACAATGCCACGTAGGTTGTGGGAGCTCGAGGGGTGATGTGCTCAGGGCTCCTCATTTGAAGCTAGAATAAGGCGGAGGCTAGGTCGGTGTCTAGGGTGACCAGCTTAGGGCTCTATGTCTCTTGTCTAAAGTGCTACTTCTGCCTAATCCTAGGGGACGTGTGGTCCCTTAGGTAGTGTTTGGTTTTGAGACAAAATGAAATGGGGTTGTTTTGTCCTAGTTTTTTGGGATAGGACCATCACATCTCATGTTTTGTTGAATGGGATGAATTCATTCCATTTTTTGTTTGGTTGGAAGGATCGAGGGAGAGAGATGGATGGATATAAGTTATAACACAATTAGATACAATAATGGTGGGCCCCACCTATCAGCCTTTGTTTTATTTTTTACCAATATTCACCCTCCTACGAGCATATCCTCTGATGGCCTCACCCTCCCACGACCAGAGCATCCACTAGCATCACCCTCCCACTCCCAGAGCCTCTGGTGGCATCACCTTCCCACGGTCGAAGCATCCGGTGGCCTTGTGACTCTTAAGCCTCTAGTGGCATCACCCTCCTACGCTCGGAGCCTCCGGTGGCTTCACCTTCTCGTGGTCAAAGCATCTGGCGGCCTCACGACCCCCAGCCTCTAGCATGTCGTGACACCCCTCCTAGTTACTAGACTCTGCCCCTAGCCTCCAATGTGTCTCACTATATCTAGCACCTCTGCCCTACCCCATACACTAACACCTTTAGCCTCCTCCTTGTCCCCAATCTCTAGCTTACCGTCCTAGATCTAGCACCTCTGGCCATGACACCATGCTCTGGACACCAATGCCTTTGACCTCCGCCTTACCCTCGGCCTCTAGTGCGCCACCCTATATCTAGTGCCTCCGGCCATGACACCTTGCCCTCGACCTCCGACTATCGCCCCATCCCCAACAACTGGCTGAGACGCCTCACTCCTGGCCACTGCGGTGCTCTGCTACTACCACATGCACACTGGTCGGCCATTTTTTTCGAGTGAGCTCATGGAAGAAAAGTGGAATGACTATGTCTACTTGATTTTGAGAGATGAGGAGATCCCCAATTTCAGAGATTATTCCTTGGATATTCTCTAGTGAGATGTTCTCATCCTATTTTACTTGTCAATCAATCAGCACAAAAAACAGATTTATCTTTATTCCATCCCACTTCATCCCATCAACCAGATGGATGCTTAAAACGGATATATGCCGGCCCTGGCATTTGAGGGAACGCGCGTGTGACATGGTGCCAAGCGGAGGACCCATATTCCATACAGTCGACAAAACTAAAGCAATGTAGTGCATATTTCATTCATCCTATAAAGACCTATTTTTAAGATAAAAACAATAAATTAGTGATAACAGTAAAAGATCAAAATCTTCTCATCAATAAAAAACAATACTACGAAGCCAAGTAAAGAGATATTGAAATAATAAAACCTACTAATTTACGAAGAAAGCATGCGTAAGGAGATATAAACGATTTTTTGAATCAATAAAAGTGAAGTGCTAGCAACCAATTCTTTTCTCATGAATTATTAAATGTTTCGGCAAGTACACAACGCCTTCCAAAAACAATGTATTCCGTTTGTTGTGCACAGAAATTCACGTAGCAGCAAAGCAAAAGGATTATCTTAACCGGTTCGCTTTGTCCCATGCCGCAGCCTTGGCGCGATGGCATCACGTGTGAAGCTGCCTCAGTAGGTTATATAAAATCCCGCCGCTGCAAGGGATCTCGGGCGGCTCAGAGCTGACGCACGTGAGCTCCAGAAAAAGGCACGCGTCAAAATAAGGCGAAATTACGCACCTCGACACACACACACACACACAAAACGCTAGTACATCTAATTGTCTACTGTCTTCTTTACCTTTCTTTTTTATCCTTCTTCTTTATGTATTTTTCAGAATAATATAACTTGACGAAACGTGAACGACACAGGAAAAGATGACAACGAGATTTGGCAACTTGCACGTTTATTCAGAACTGTGGTTAAAGTAGAATAATTTCGGTCCATGGCTTAGGAGACGATTAGACACGGGAAAGAATACGGGAATTTAATAATTTCAACAAGGTGATTTTTCTCCGGATCAAGAACTGCTGGTTTCACCCTGAGTTTTTTTTATGAAAAGGCCCTGCTGCTAATCACATGTAGATTTAACATGAATCTTTCAGCTCTACGGCGAGCACATCCATCGTGCCAAACAACATAGGAAGGGCAAACAATTCTCCATGGTCAAATCCTCTGACTTGGAACTTTCAGCAACGTAGGGGAAATTTCAGCAATGCAGAATGACAGATGATTCTTCCAACCTCCAATCTGAAAACAAATCCGTAGAGAGAAGGCTGTTCAAGCATTACCTTTCTTATCTGTTCTTTTGTGATATGGTTGCCCTGCAAGATATCATCATTATCCCAGTAGACCAGACTGGAGAGAATCCAGAGCTGCCATCAAAGGGACAAAAGATGAGGCTCTTTTCTCACACAGGGAATATATTATATTCTTCAGAACATATGCAATAACTTTATTTATCGGCAATATTGTTGTTGCAGCGAAAAGGACTGAACCGTAGCCGCAGCAGCCCAACACACAAAGAGATTTGGGCAGACGGAATGGTACAGCATAAGGGATAGGATAGAGAAACAAATCCATGACGCAAGTGAAGCTGGAAAAAAACCAACGGCCTAGTGTTTCACGCAAGATACGAAAGAACAAACTAGCATGATAAGCTTATGAGAGCAGTCGTTATCTGGGACAAGCTAGAGATTGAGGTGCAAAATCCAAAACGAATAATTGAAAGGGGCATCTATCCCATACAGACATTATACTACGCAAGAGTTCCATGATGGAAAATAACTACTCGACTTCTAATCGATGCCCTGTAAGTAAAATTAATCTGATGCAGTTTAGCAGGGATAAAGGATGATCAGGCGATGCCTCGTATCAGAAAGGAAATAATTTGTATATGCATAATTTAAAGAGATAAAAAAGATCTGATTGACCTTGTCAGTGGTTCTTAATATGCATTTGGGTTATAGAAGTGAATTTTCATGTTCCAAATCTGCATATGAAGAACATGGATGGAGATATCTGCATATGAAGAACATGGATGGAGATATGAACTTATGAAGAACATGGATGGAGATATCTGCATATGAACTTATGAAGAACGTGGATGGAGATATCTGCATATGAAGAACATGGATAAAAATATCTGCATATGGAGAACTGGGAAATTTGCTTGGTCTCGTGAGCCAGCCAAGCTTGAGCCACCTCACAAGTTGACTCATGACCCATGTTTCACAATTTCAGCCCATAAGACATTTTATTTGAATATGACACCTAGTATTTTAGAAAGTAGATAATGTGAATATGTGAAATTGGACTGGTATTATTATTTACGAAATGTGGACCGTTTATTAGGAAACCATATTTCTTATTAGTTGTTCATGTTTTATTTTTAGTGTACACCGTGATTTTTATTAATTGCTTATGTTTTATTCTTAAATATATTACAGTATTACACATCAATACGTCATGCTTAGTTTTAGATGCATCAATTTGCATTCTACATGCAACATACAATGAAAATTGCTGGCCTAGTTCAAACCACCAAACGAGCTAATCTGAGCTTGGGTTTTAGCTCGTTTCATGAACTGAGCCAAGCTCATATTCTACCAAAGTACCAAGCCAAGTCGAAGCCCTAGATGGATATTAGTTTTCTGGATGCTTAGAAGATAGGACACACAGGATGCCCAAGACGTACCTGAAAGCCATTTGTCCATACTATATTGTAACCTCCAGAAAGGACAAAAGGATATATCGTGAAGTTTTACAAATTACAATAAATGAACTCCAGCATTGCCGCATTGGACATCCTGCAAAAGAATATCAAAGACATGATCATATATTTGTTTTCTGATTAATATTGTGTTATAGACTACAAACCCAGTAGGCATCTGTACCACTTCCTTCTTGCCCATGGTATCATAGTCTGGTAAGTGGTAACCCTGTGAACCAACAGATGGTCCTCACCATACCACTTTGCCCATTACAAAAATGGTCCACTAACAGGAAAAAAACCAAAATCATTCCATCATGGTATTTCATAATCAACCCAACCCCACTCCAAGCTGACGTTGGCCAACGAGAGACTGGTTGGGAAAAACTGAGGCATTGGTAAAGCATGAAAAGAAGTCCAACTTGAATTCGTTGCTGGGTCCCATACTCCCATAGATTAGACTACAGATACAAAAAAAAAATGAAAAATCAAGGCCCACATAAAGCCACAGAATATAGAGCTTTGGACAATACCAACAGGATAAAAAATAATTATTCTTTTCTGTACCCATCAAATTATACTAGAAGCTTAACAAAAATGAAATTTTATCAATCTGACATGTGGAATTCACACACCCACCAACGCTGAACAGCGAATACAATAAATGGCACAAATATCTCTGAAAATTATCAAAACTGACACATAAGTTTCTTAACAGCATTTTCTGAAGTAGCTTGTAGCATAAACCATGACAAAAATCCATCAAAACGCAGCATCCATCACTGGCAAAGAATGCTATATGATTTTGCCTCAGGAGGCAGGGCAACCAACTTTAGTCAAATTTGTACTGGATGAGGATCACAGATAGAGGGCTGATTGATGCACTCATGTTACAAAGTAAAACTTAAGAGTATGAATTCTGAACTCTCATATAAAATTTAAGAGTGAGCTCTCATATAAGGGAAGAGACGGTTTTACGGAGTGCACAACAGAATCTCGTAAAACCATGGGGGTGAAACAGGGTGACTATATGCCTATATATATTGTTTCAAGAAGTTAAATAAAACAAGTTATATGATATTTAACCATAGCAGCAGCAATATGTCAAGTACCAATGTTTTAAAAAGGGGAAATCGGTTGTCTCGTCTTCTTGCATGTTTGATATCTAGTAGTAGTACCATGCAATACCTCAAATTGTATTTTATACCAATAATGTGTGCTAAAATTATGTTTCAGAACCATGGTATGCATACTAGTAAACAATTAAATTAAATCTTCCAAGCCAAACTGCCATTTGTCACTTGTCAATGAAATAATTATGGGATAATTGAATCCATGACATTGCAATTCATGGTTGTCACGGCGCCCCGGCGAAACCAATCGCCAGGGGACCGACTAGACGCCTAGGCGCCTAGGCAGGCGCCTAGGCATCGCCTAGGCGACCAATCAGCAAACAAAGGTGTTGCCTGCTGCTGCTGCTGCCTGTTGTTGCCTGCTGCGGCAAGGGAGCAAGGGAGGGGGGAGAGGATGAGAGAGGCAGAGAGGAGAGAGGTGCCACGGGGAGGGGTAGCAGAGGCGGCGGCGGCACAAGGGGAAGAGGTAGCAGAGGCGGCGGCGCGGCGCACGAGGAGGGGAAGCAGAGACGGTGACGCAAGGGGAAGGGTAGCAGAGGCGGCGGCGTGGCGCACGGGAAGGGGAAGCAGAGGCGGCGGCGCAAGGGAAAGGGTAGCAGAGGCGGCGGCACGACGCACGGGGAGGGGTAGCAGAGGCGGCGGCCGGCGGCACAAGGGGCGACTGAACCTTGCCCTAGTCGTCCGCCCAGAGACGCCTGGGCGACCGCCTAGTCACCATGGGCGACGCCTTGAACGGCCAGGCGAGCGCCTAACTCCACCAGGCGAGGCGAGCCGACATGGCGCTCGGCGGGGACCGTCTGGACGCCTAGTCGGCGCCTAGGCGACACCATGACAACCATGTTGCAATTTTATGAGTTTGGAGGAATGTCATTACAATTCACATATTTTGATTTGTGTCATTAGTCATTACAATTTCAGTTTAGTCTTCTAGTTCTCTGAAATTGTAATGGCATATTTCGGAGTTCTCTAAAATTGTAATGGTATAGTTCAAAGTTCTCTGAAATTATAATGGCACAAATCAAAATATGTAAATTGTAATGGCATTTCTCCAAACTTGCAAAATTGTAATAGCATAGATCCAACTAATCCAATAATTATTACCACACTATAAAATAAAATGGACAAGATCAGTTAGAAATACAAAAAATGGAGGTTGCAAGAGCACCCGATTTTCTAGAGCTGGTACTCAATATAATGTATAAACTACAGCATCATAGAATATGCTAAAACTATATATTACTCTGAACTTAACACCTTTCCAACAGGACCAGGCAACCAGCTTATGTACATTTAGAGCATATGTTTACATCATGGACTATAAAACTTCATATGGAACATCTAAAATAATAAATAACTCCATATGAAATACAAAAGTAAGTAGAACTTGCTTAGAAAAGTAAGTAGAACTACAAAAATCAAAATCACAGCAAGAAAAAAAATCCATGTCCTACAGAAGTACAGCTAGCTATACAAGCATACATATAGTGCTCACTATTCACTACTGTGTTGTATTACCTAGTACCTACTGGCTACTAGGTTAAGTTGGGAACCAAATATCAAAATCAACATGAAATCATCGATGAAGTCACTAAGAGCTTACAACATTTGTTATATGACAAAACAAGGTACAATCACTTTCCAGGGACTCGTTACATAATCACTCAAATAGTTTTACAAAGTACAACAATCAAACCCCTGAAAGTTTCTTGATTTCTGCCATGGGCTGCCAGGCCCAGGCATGAACAGTACAGTGCAGTACTGTTCACGCTAACAGTAACCGCGAGTGAAGTGGCCCCGCAGATAGAGTCCTTAGCGTTTAAGTCAAAAGATTATATTTTGCAGTTAGGATATCTTTAACAGTCCTTAAAAATAATATATTAGAACAATAGTAAGTCAAGTCGATTTCAGTTGTAAGCCCTATATAAAGAGCACAAGTATTCAGCAACAAGGCAAGCAAGAATAATCAATCCAATCTCTAATCTATCCCCTTTCTCTCAATCTTCCCCGTTCTCCACCATAGCTCGGCAAGGGAAAACTTCCCATGCCGGCCAATCCCGAGACCACGAGCTACGTAGTCGAGGGCCAGCTACCCTAGACGCCAACACCCTTAGCCTTGACAATTTCCAACATAGAGATTAGAGAGTAAATACTTGAGCAAAATGTGCAATATATCTCCCTTCCCCTCATTATGAAATTAGATCATTACAGATCAGGCTTTTACCCTTCCCTGTTGTTATTTATGTGATGTCTATGTACTGATGTGCATGTTGGTGGTGTGGGGCTGGTGCTAATGCTTAATTGGCATGCATTGTGCAACAAAACACTATGTAAATCTACTGGGTATATTTTTTCCCTTTTCAAATTTCACTTTTGTTCATGTGGAAGGCAGAGTGGTGGGCCTGTTACTATTTACATTAATAAATTCAGAAGCTTACAAGGATGGCATACTTTTGGTCACATATTAGGTCACTCTATGCAAAAGCTGGAACAAATAATAACTACAACCAGCATCAGAGCCACCTTTAAGATGGAGGTGATCATTGATCATTTTCCCATGTCTGTGTTGCTGGAAACACAAAGAGAAAATGAGAAATACCTCGTTAAGAACAAATTCACTCATTTCATTGCCACTGTAATGTTATTAAAACAAAAACCAAAGAGAGTAGTTTATATAACTGTCATGTAGGGCCTTCAGTTCCCTGGGTGCAAGAGGAGTTGTTCAGCAAGAGATCATGTGGCAGGAAAAGAATTAGAGACAAGTCCTTCAATCAATTGTTTCCTTCACACTAGAGATTGTTCCCCTTATTTAAGATTTGGTTGTCATGTTGAGGCTTTCTTTCTTTAATGAGACTTGGAAGAGGAACAGATCGAGCAAAATCTACATCTCCCTCTTCTGCTATTCCCTATTACTATGTTTCTGGTGTATATGTCCATCTCTTTTAAGGTTCATTACTCTTCAAAGTTCAAATGGTTTCTGTAGTGTGGTTCTGCAGCATGAATGCCTGAAGGGGCAAGCAGCAAATGCCACACTAGGTAGGGAAAGATTTAATTTCTTGACTATCAAGTTATTGTTAGGGGTAGGATCTTATCTACTTCAATATTGTATTAATTGGTTAAAGAAGATTAGATTGAGCTGATAGAAGCTAGATTTTTGTTGGAACTTGGAAGAGGAATCACATGATAGTATGCTACCATTAGGAACAAGCAAGAAATAAGACAAGTTCTCTAATCTATGCCCCCCTGCCCTTGTGCTGTGGGCACCAGTTATCGACATGGTGCACTGCTTCAGTCTAGGCCTCTAGGATCATTAGTCATTTAATCACACCAATGAAAGTACATATATTAAGTCTGACAAATATAGTCATAATAAATTGTATAAATGATTTTGATTTTTGGCCATCAATGCAGAAAAGTTATGTGAAACAGAAAAGGTACCTCAACTTCCAGCACAACCTGACTTAATTATATTCGAAAAAACTTTCTATAGTAATCCTATTGTCAGATAGTTCTATATTTCATTTCAAAGTCCCATGATTGGAGAAATCTAAAGTAGATTAAGTTGTTCTTCTTAATCACTCAATTCATGAATAAAGTAACTTGTGAGAGGATTGGGGATAAGTAGCCTGTCAACAAGACCAATCTGTTGAACCTCCCCAATCAGCACCACTTCATGACCGAACCTGGCTGGGCACTAGCCGGTGGTGGGGCCTTGACACCCAGACATTGCCTCTGCAGGAAGCATCTGCTAGCTAGTGGTCTGCAACCTCCAAGCAGTACATGCAAACAACCCTGCAAGCTGTCACTGAAACAAGGAGCATCGCCTCCAGTGGACTTGTTCCTTGAAGAAAAGGAGAAGAAAGATTACCAAATCTTTAGAAACTGCACAAACTGTATCAAAGATTTTAATTATTTGTGCTGAAAAATAAGGATAAGGATAAGCAACTTAGATTTCTACCAAGGACCATAGAACTGACATCAACTCAGTGTGCTGGGCTTCACCCACGAACACATGAGAGTTGATCAGTAAATGTGAAATTCTCTAATTCTTGTTTGCTAGTCTGTTTAAGTGTTTATTATAGATTTTTATTCAAGCTTGTTATGTATAGAATACAAGAAACCAAAAAAAGCAGGAATAAGATAAGAAGACAAATTCAATACCACACCCAGTGGAATTCAACAGGACCAAAAACAACAAAGCAGTACATCATGTACTTATGCTTTGGACTCAGAAATTCTCCTAGAGGCTGATGTATTTTTATTTCATTACAAATAAAAGCCTATGAATAAGCTTATTGCGAAGAAATTATCATGAATGCTCTGTATAGGAAAATTTCCACAAGAATTAAATACCAAAATATCTATCATCCAACCACCTGAAACAGCCCTACCTCCCAAAACAATGACACTCTTCTATTTTATTTCCTACCTCTGATAGCTAAACGAAAGGCAGTAGAGCACATGTGACAACAATGGATAGTTCTATTGGATTGGACAAATCAGCACCAAATCTGAACACAACAATACATGACAGCAATATAATATGTGTTGTCAATTTTTCCATTTGACAACAAAAATAAAAAAATTGACTGTAGTGCTAATGCTACTAACTTCAGAACTACGAAAAACACAGGATTTCCATGACTGCAGCAATATGCAAGCACATCAAGCAGAATTAAAAAAATAGAATGGTATGTTTTCGTCACTGCAAGTACTTTTGAACCGGCAAAATAAATCTAAAAAGAATTAATTTACCTTGAGATATCATTTTCCATTGTGTGCATTCAAATTTGTACCCTTGCACAACAGAATATCTGCTTGACGGCACATTTCTTTAGCTGATGTGCTGTTGATATATCATCCATCAGTATTATCTATTAAATAACAGCATCTAGAACATTTTGTCCAACAAAATTTGCTTCACAAAATATAATCTGATGGATGTGCCATTGATACACTGCCCATCCGCATGTCTATAAAACAATCAAGAGTGTTGGACTATGTATCCAACAGAATTTGATTCTCTTTATTGACAGCTTCATCATTGTTCTTCCATTCATTTGATTTCATCAAGAACCTTTTAGCATCATAAACACCATAAACTTTATAGTACCACACTATCCTTGATACATCATCCTGTGGTGAATTTATTTCCTTCCTCTTGATTGTCTTATGAAGTTCACAAAAGAATTTTGGATCTTGCAGTTTAATATACTCACGCAGTACAAGTTCATGGTGAGGTACCCAGTTTCTAGGGAAAGGTGTGTAGTCACATGATGGAATTGATGACATGCGTGCAAATTGTACACCCTCAATAAAATCAACAAGTCCCATTCTCAAGAGATCAGAGTATTCTGGTGCATCATTCCTTGTGCTCTCTCTCAACGGGCGGCTAAGATCACGTGAGGCAATCTTGTAAACTTTAGCTCGAGACTTTAGTCTATACCTGGCAGCGTAAAGCTTTGCCAAAGAGCTTCTTACAACATATGCACAGAACCCAACAATCTTCTTCCGGTTGTCTGCATACCTGTACCAATCAGCCATGGTCTCGAGAAATTTGTTCATCTGAGAGTTAGTGTGTGCCTGCCCAGAATACAGCATTGGTGAACACGGCAATGGCTCAGGATCACGATCCCCCTTTACAAGCTCAAGCTTCCTGAAATGCCTTATGCACCTCTGAAGGCTTGCCGTTACTGACAATAATGTTCCAATACCCTTCTCACTGACAATGTTCCCTCCACTAGCAGTATATCGTAAGGTGGGGTAGATGACCCGGCGGGTGATCACATGATCCAAGAACTCAATCCCTCTTGTGATGTGCTCAATCTCTACCATTGAATTCTCTGGTCTCAAACCAAATGTGCTCTCGCAGAACTCCATCAGTTGCCTCCTTATCTCAACAGCATCCTCCCTTGGTCCCCTGATCCCAATAAGAACATGGGATCCAAATCTAAGGTAATCCATCTTCCTTGTCTTCTCCTTCCCACTTGATGGGACAAATTCAGGCCAGGCAGGATTATGGCATCCCTCATCACCCACCTCCTTCCAAATTGAATCGTGCCTGGATGGGCAGAAATATTCATGAATCCTCTCCTCCATCCACCAATCCAGTTCATTAAGGCACACATTGGCAAGCAAAGGGCTAAGTATCCCACAATGCCCATAATTTGGCACATGACAGGCTTGCTCCGGGGCAAACCCAAAGAATAATCTCAACCAATATGGGTCAGGCTTTGGCTCATTCTCATTAAGCACCTTCTTCTTCCTGCTCTTCCTGAGTACCTTCCTTTTCAGCCTCTTCTTAGCCAGACCATCAAGCTCCTTCTCCCGTAGTGGGACAGACCCAGGCCGGACAGGGGCATTGAGCGCCGACTTCAGCAATGACAGCACCTTGCGGTCAGAGACGGCCTTCTGGACACAGGAAAGTATAGTATCCGACGAGAGTGCATCGACCACGGCGGTGAGGTCGGCAGAGATGAACCAGAGGTAGGCGGCGAAGTGGGAACGAATGGAGCGGATGGCAGTGTGGGGCCCGCGGCTGGGGCGGAAGGCGTGGGATTTTGGTGAGAAGCGGGGCTCGAAGACGGGCTCGAGGAGTAGGAGGAGGAGCTCCTGGACGACGCGGTCCTGGAACGGTGGCGGCGCGTTGGCGAGGCGGGCTTCGAGCTTGCGGCGGGAGACGGGGACGGTAGAGGGGGGGTCAGACGGGGAGCGGAGGAGGAGGTGTGTGGAGGCGCCCCAGTTGAAGGCGGGGTGGCGGCGGAGCGCGGAGGCGCGTAGGCGGAGGAGGGAGTTGAGGGTGGGGAGCGAGACGGCGTGGCGCGGAGGGAAGGAGCCGGTGGCGTGGGCGCAAGCGCGCTGGTAGGAGAGGAGCCAGAGGTCGAGGCGGGAGGCGTAGCCGGAGAGGTTGGGGACGGGTGCCGGAAGTGGGTGCGCGAAGGCGCGGCGCCACAGGGAGGAGAGGAGGTCGATGGGGTCGTGGACGAGGAGCGCGTAGGGGTCAGGGAGGGGCCCTTCGTCGGCCACCGCAGGCGCCGGCTGCGGCGGGGAGCGGCGCCCGACCGGATGGAGGCGGCTGGAGAGGAGTCGGCGGAGCGCCGTGCGCGGCGGCATCGCGGCGGCGCAGTTGGGGTTTTGGTCGAGCAGGGTTTGGCGCGACCCGTGCGATCATGCGATTAGGCCGGATTTGAGTAAAATTTTATCACAGTTCTATTATTGTAATTTAAAATTAAATTTGTCATTTTATATTATAAAATTAAATTTATTAAATTATGAAATATCAAATCTGGTTTTAATTCTAAGTTATAATATTATACAACGGAACGGATGTATCTTCGATTCTGTTTTAGTTTGTTAAATTTTTTGTAAAATATTTGTAAAATATAAGCTAGGAAGAAATACTTGTTATAAGCTAGTTTTTTAAAATATGTTAGATGCAAAGCGAATGAAAACATTTTCACAAAATTTCGTATTTCCTTCGGTTTCCAAAAGAAAAGAAAGTCGTTTTGGACATGATTTTATATATCAATGAAGTTTTAATTAGTACGTATATTTATATGTTTGTTCATATTAAATAGAGTGTATGACCAATGGATTAAACAATCTCTCTTCCGATTGGAGTAATACTTTAAAGGTAAAAACATTCGGAATACATGCAAAATATAAAATGACTTCTTTTTGAAAACTTTATATACAATTTTAAAACAACTTCTTTTTGGAAACCGATAGAGTACTATTTTATCTCTAGCTTTAATATGTAAACAACTTCAAACGAAACCAAAAAATACAGATCATTAAATATAAAGTACTAATATATTAATAAAGATCATACAAGACTAACATTTTCTTGATTTGCTTCCATTTTGTAAATTTTAGTTGAATGGTGTTCCTGGTGTGTTTAAATCCGATTTCAAAATCAGGATGGGAATGGTGGCATGATCTAGTTCGTATTTTTTTCCCAGTAGAAAATAAACATTTCCATAGTTATAAACTTATCTCTATCAATAACCCCCTGTTAAACATAACTATAACTTGAAGCGTTAGAAATTGTGACAACCTGTGTTCATAAACCAAAAAACACCATTTACAGATTTACTGGTTTCTTTAACTAATCGATTTTGGTAGTAAAGAATCAACTAAGGCCCTGTTTGGATCCCATGAACTAATTGTTAGTAGTTATTTTTTAGTCCAAAGTATCTAAATATATGTGAACTAATTAATAGCTATATAACAATTAGCTTTAATCCATCCAAACTGCCTAAACCACCTCGCAAACTAACTTTTTCTTTGGTTGTCATTTTTGTACCAAGTTTTTACTACATCTAAAAATCTAAATAAACAACTCAACCAACAAATTCGATTCATGAACATATCATATTGTTAAAGTGCAAATTAAAAGATACGGAGAATTAGATTTTATAGAATTTTTTTACTATGACACCGCGGTTCAACGCAACTATAAAAGATAATTATCCATTTATTTTTTAAGACTAACTTATAACTTACAGCTATTTTTTTCCAAAGTCTACGAGTCAATCATCCAAAAATAGAGTTGACCGTGAGTGCTTAGCCATGCTCCCTCCCTCAGATTATGCGAACCCCACATGCTAATCGATTTGATTATTATGCCTAGTCTCTCCCTTAATCCGCACGCCCAATCTCCCCCTGCTCCGAACCAAAGCTAGCTGAGCTGATCTGATCTGCTCCTGCCTCCAAGAAACTGCAAGACGTCGAGAGCTACTTCACATGCAGCCTAAAGTATAGGTTAATCTTGGCTTAATGATGTCACCCGTGGGTTGGCAATGGCATGGAGATGGACATGCAGGACCAGCGGCAAGCCATTGCTGGAGCTCTGGTACAAGTGGATTACCTGAAAGGATGGACAGATTATTCACTCGCCGGATGAGAAATGTACTGAGTAGTGAGTACTGACCGACCTGGAGATTTACTGGCGAACGAGCAGGGGAAAATCGAGGAAATTGCATGCACATCTATCCTCTGTTCTGACCTAGGGTGAAATGTGTTGTCAGGTCAGAAAAAGACTCGGTTTTTCGTCGAGCTGCGGTATTGAGAACAGAGGGAAGTAGCCGGGGAACTGGTTGCAAGAACATTTGGTAGATAAAAGGAGCTTCTTTTTTTTATTCAGGTTAATGCAGGTTCAGAGAGATATCGGGTTAGCACCTGAAGAAGATCGAGCATTCGAGCATGAGCAGAGGTTGCAGTAGGTTCAGAGCTGGAATGTTCCAAGAGATTGTAAGCATGCATTTGGAGGACAAAAGTTTATCGCCTTTACATATTGAACAACAGAGGGAGAGGGAGAGGGAGAGGGAGAGGGAGAGGGATCGAAACAAGAAGTAACTCATCAAGAACCCTGACGCGTTCATCCGATTCATGAGCTCTGAATTTGCTGCCTGCGAGCAGACAGTAGAAGAATGACAGATTAAGCCTCGCTACATTTACAATTGCAACAACCCCTCAAATTAAGAATCCGCGGATCGATTCGTACGGTGCGGCCAAGAACCGTTCTTGGAAATGGATCCTTCTTGCTCGAAGACGTCAGGCACCGACAGGGCAAGAACACGGTCGTCGTCGCCGACGCCATCACGGGCTCCCGGCCCCGCCGCACATGAAGAACTGGGCGTCAACGGCGGTGGCCGGCATGTCGTTGTGGCAAGCAGACGAACCCGACGGCGGCACGAACCCCCTGGGCAGCATCGCCGAGAACGCCCAAGCCCCCGTGCCCCCGCTGTTTCCTTTTCCCGCCCTCCTCCTCCGCCTTACCGGCCGCCGCGCCGCTCCAGCCCGGCCCGTTCCTGGTGCCGCCGCCGCTGCCACCTCCACATGGAAGCCCCGCTGTGCGCTCCCGCTAGCAATGTCCGGCGCCAGCGCCAGCGCCGGCGCCGGCGCCGCCTCCGCCTCCGCTAGGACGACGGGCATGGATAAGATCAGCAGAACGGCGACTATCAGCGCGGCGCGGGTGCAAGCCATCAGACACGCGGCGTACGTGCGTGCATGCGACGACGGCGACGAACGAGAGATCGACGAGGTAGCCCTCTCGGGATGAAACGCAACAAGCTTCTTGCCTTGTCGGAGGGGGAGGAGAGGGAGGGAGAGACTTGCATTTGAAGGGGGGTTACTACACTTGCTGCACCTCTTACTTATAGCTCTCTCTCTCTCTCTCAGATTATGTTTTTGGGAGAAAGATATGGTTTTGACTTTTGACTGACCTGGTTCTTTGGGCCAGGGGGCAGAGCATGGCTTAGATTCAGGCTCGATTGAATCTAACAATGAAAAGACTCTCTTAAACAATGTGAAAATCACGTCAAAAGAATGTAAATGGATCACATCCATGTGTCACTTTGTACTCTTTCTTGATATCTCCAATGATACAACTAGTCAACTACCATATAGTGTAGTCGGTTCAACATTTTATAAATAAATAAATATATATATATATATATGCATGGTCTCTGCAGAATGGTATTTAAGGTTTGGTTATTTTCAACGGTAAGATAACATCGCCGGTTTTGTGAACAAATTAATGTGGCGATTTGTAATTTTTTTTATAGAATTGTGATTGGTTAACACACGCATATGCATAGTGGCGGGTAGCCTCAAGATGTCACCCTACTCGCCTAACAACATAACAAAGCAAATATCATGTCATTCTTGTCACCATACATGCTGGACCCAGAGAGTAGAGACTAACGCCATCATACACCTTATTGTCCATATCTTCTTATTTTCACTGTGGTTTTTGATGCATGCCACATTGGCATCATCACTCCAAAGGCAAGATTTTATATGTATAGAAAATAACAGTGTGTTTTGCAATGTGTCTTTAATCAGAGTATGATTGCAATACATGTGTGATATGTGATACATTTTGTTTGTTTTTCTCTGCTGCACATGAAAAACCGATTTTTTCCCAAAATAATATTTTTTTAAAAAGAAAATTTCAAATTTGTATGGTGATTTTGAAGAATTGTAAAAATGGGTACCGATCGGTACTTGAAGTGTCGACCGGATGTTGTCCTCCTATCAGATTCTGATTCTGCCACATCAGCTCCAGTCAGCACTTGGAGCTGACGTGACACCAGTTGGAATGTGGAATTTGGAGCTGACGTGACACCCTACTTCTGCAATTTTTCAAAATCGTCATATAAATTTGAAATTTTCTTTTAAAAAAATATTATTTAAAAAAACTGAAAAACCTTATGAGGACTCCTTTGGAATGTGTATTTTCAAAGAAATTTTAAAAGATTTAATTTAATTGAAGAATTTTCAAGATCTAATAACTACTACTTCTCTAGTCCTGAACTTTGTCAGACAACAACACTTGCTCCTGCAGTAGTGAGTGGCCAACAAATTTTGCTGCAGTGCCACTGAAACTGTTTATATCCTTGACACCAAGATGAATCAAAATTCATCACAAGTAATTTCAGTACCATTTATCTTTCGTTGGCATGCTGTAAGAGCTTTGAAGACCCGCATCAAATAGCCTGAGCAAAAAGCAAAAAGAAAACGCCATAAAAGAGTTTGGACCAGTTCCTTGCTCATCGTCAGAAGCAAAACTTGATTTCCATCCAGCCGGCACGCTGCCTGAATTCTTCAATTCTTCAATGCCCATGTGGTTATAAACTTGACTTACTTTTGCCGGCTGCTACAGAAGCAAAGCCAGCTAATTGAGCTGACACCTAATGAAAGTGTCAAGTTCATGTAAAAAAAATTATAACATTGCTACAGAAAAATTGTTCAGTCCAGAGAAGAGCATATAACTAAACAACATCTTCAAGTTCATATATTTAGCACTATTTTTTCAAGATCATTAAGCAATGAATTTGGTTAGAACAGTCCAATGCACTGCCAGTTGGATTTCAATAATCACCCTGAAAAGAACCAACTAAGCTGACACCACATGAAATTCTGAAGTTCCAGTAAAAACAATAACCACAAATTGCAAAAAAGAGAGAGAGAGATAGAGAGAAAATACAGCACATGATGTTCAAAGCTCATGAAGCAGTGATAAACAGTACTCCTAGCTCCCAACTGAACCCATAACATACATATTTAGCAATGTTTGATTTCCCCCCAAGAGTGTCGATCCATGAATCTGACTAGAACAGCTAGCCCTGCCCAGTGCATTAATTGTTGGATCGTACTCGTCCTACGTAGTAGTAACAGCTCGAGAAAAAGAAACAGCACGGGTTTCACTCAAAGTACACGTTGAGCAGAGACTTGTTGATATGATCCAGCCACCCGGCCGGGAAGAAGGCAATGCCAGGTTGGGCAGAGTTAGCTCTAGCTAGCTAGCCTGGATCCGAACAACATAATCTTAATTATAACTTGTTGCGTATCAGCAACCTCAGGGAACTGGAATCGGAGAGGAAAAGGATTGAATGCTTCCTGCTTCGTGTGTCTCACGCCCACAGCTGTCGGATTCAAGGCCATTCAGTTCAGAGCTATCTATCGCCCTGTTCGGAGAAACGTAGCAGCAAAAACATCCAACTCTCACATCATCCAGCCCAGGATGCATGCATGCATGCATCATTGCATCCATGCGTATACTGCACACAGCATTTGGACATATATATCGCCATGTAATCCTTTTCTTGAAACTACATGAATTCGCGCATATACGACTGCATCAAGCACAATGCAACCACAAGCTGGACAGCATGCAAATGCTGCAAATCTGCAATGCAGTGACAGAAAGCAGACGAACTCGGCTGTAGCTAACCGCATATGACAAGACAGTACCGGTAGTAATGTACCCTAATAATGCTTTGCTACAATTGTCGTGGTAACACGCAAGTGAGCAGACCAGGAATTAAAGATTTCCTTGTAATATCGATTTTTACTCCGTATATTTTACCCCAGTTCATAGCTATGTTATTTATTTTTTACTGTCGCAAAAACTGTTTTCGTTCGCAAGCTAGCTGATTTTAGCGGCAGGGCGACGGCGTGTGGGCGGGGTAGATGCATCGGCCCTCCGATCCGACGTGTCCTATTGCCCCACGTCGGCACGTGACGTGGCTCCGTGGGTGGGACCATCTTTTCAGAGGCTTTGATGGGCTTTGCTATTTTTTTCGGCCCATCAAATTTCGCAATTGGGCTTTGGGTGGGACGCTTTGGCGGAAGCAGGGTGTGTTTGGTGATTTTTTTAAATATTTTTTTTTAAAAAAATAAATCAATTCAAAAAATTACAAAATACACACCTGACCGACTATCAGCCGATCTAGGTAACGTCAGCCCTATTTTGGATGACCATCGGTCGAATCAAATCACGTCAGTCTATTGGCCTAGTTCGATCGACACGTATCTACTTTTACAATTTTTTGATTCAGTATACCAAAATTAGATTTTTTTAAAAAAATATTTCAAAAAAATCGTGTTTGGTTAGATGAAAAAAATATCACGTCAAATACTCGTATTGTTATTTGTTATTGACATAGTAGATATATACTTTCCCTGTTAAAAAAATCATAAATTAACTCAACTGAGTTTGTTACTCATTTATTCTCCCTTTAAAAAAATGTTAGTTGTTTCTTTCCGAGAGACGTAACATTTATTTAACAAGGATAGATATAAAAGAAAATATAGAAAACATCTAAAAGTTCTTAGAAAAAACTTATATTTGAGAAATGATCGTTAAGAATAATAAAAAATCGGAGCGAGTAAGATAGCTGTTTGGTTTCACACGTTGTGATGACTTTTGTGCAGAAAAGCTCGTAAAGTTGTCAAATTTTGGAATGGAAGAAAATTTACATCATCTTTAGACTTTTGCTTTTCTAAAATCCGGTAACACTAAAATTTAGGACTCCTTTGAAACAAGGTAATTTTACATGATTTTTATAGGAATTAGTTCAATTCCCACAAAAATCCCTTGAAATTTCTTCGTTCCAAATTAGTAGAACTTAGTGCGTTGTGAACTAGGGCCTCCATGCTGCGCTTCCTCCTAAAACTAGAACTGGAAAAGCGATCATTTGCCACAAATGTAGCCAACCTGATGCACATTTCCACAATCCAATGTTGTAAGAGCATCTCCATTGTAATTGCTATTTTTGACTTGCTATTCATAGCAATAGCAAGTCTCCCTATTTCAATTGGCTTGCTATATTGCTACTCACTCCATTGTACTTGCTATTTGACTTGCTATTTTAGAAAACTTGCTATTTCTCTCACCAAACTTGCTACATGTAGCAAGTTTGGTGAGAGAAATAGCAAGCCCCCTAAAATAGCAAGTCAAATAGCAAGTACAATGGAGACAACTTTTTGACAATTCTTGCTATTTTTAAGGATAGCAAGTTGGATAGCAATTACAATGGAGATGCTCTAAATGTTTGCAACTGAGGGCTTGTTTGTATGTTTGCAACTTAGGGCTTTTGTTTCACTGTATTCGTAGAAACTGATGCGGCACAGATTACGAGAGTCAGTAGCTGAGCTAGAAGCTGAAATAAACATGTCCCTGATGCCTCGTGGGATCAAAGGACTGAATGTTAACCGTCATAATTTTGTTTCCATGTTTTCAGGTCATGCTACAGTGATCCACCCAGTAGCATGAGCCTTCTTCCATTAGCTTTTCTTGTGAAGTTTACTGTGTTTTCAGCTTGACAGCTTAAGAACAGACTAGGTCGATTTGTGTACTGTTGAGGAGTAAATCAAATAGACCTAAAAGTTGGTAGTTAAAAAATGAATTTTCTCTTTAGATTCGTGATGAAATTCGGGTCAACACGTGCACTGTTGTTGCCTTCTCCTTTATTTAATTTTTGCCTCAGCTTATGATGATAACAACATCCTCCATCCACCTGTTAGTAACTTTAATCCTGTTAGTAACCTTTGTTAGTAACTTTAATCCTGTTAGTAACCTTTGTTAGTAACTTTAATCGTTCACAGATGCCATCGGGCTTAAGAACAGGTTGAATAAGCAACAGTAGCATCCTTTCTTTTGCAAAAATCCCAGGCTGCTTAAGCAGCTTTTGTTCTGCTGCAGGCTGCAGCTGATCAGAGATTGATACAAGGCATCTGTTTATACGATCTACAAAATATTTCTGGACCATTAATATATTTCATAATATCATCAACTAGTACGAAACTAGCATGATAAAAAATACTTTCAAGTATAAATCTAATTATATTATTAGATAAAGATTATAAATTTTAACATTTCTAAATATACGAACGCGAATGCATATCTAAAAGAGCAACCTTTCGCTTTGGGCCTCTTGTCAAACTATGAAATTTCATAAGAAGTTTGCATTCCAAGGAGTTTGGAATTAATATACTAGAACCACGCCAATTGATTGGCGGATCGACTGACCAGACACAGGAAAATAGTATAATTAATGACTAATAACGAGTTCCTTTCGTTGTCACACCAGATTAGAAAGAGCTAACAAAAAAGAGAGAGCAATCCAATTCACCTCGTCTCATGCCGGCGGTGTGGACGCGTCCGCGACCTTGCCAAGCTCGAGGTTGTCGACGACGGAGTCTCCGGAGTGAGCGACGTCGTAGGTGGCGTGCACCCCGAAGAGCACGTAGTAGACCAGCATAGCGGCCGTGCAGATGCCGAAGCGCATGTAGGCCATGGTGCCGAGCGAGCCCATGAGGAAGAGGTTGGTGGCGACGGACAGGGCCGGCAACCATGGCATGAGCGGCACGCCGAACACCTTGGGCACGCGCTGCTGCTCGGCGCACAGCGCCAGCCCCGCCGCGCCGGCCGCCCACCCGGCGCCGAACGCCACGTACCCTGGCCACCGCCGCGCGTACCGGGAGTTGTAGTAGACCGACAGGCCAATGGAGGAGAGGACGACGAGCGCGAGGAAGGCGAGGAAGGTGCGCAGCTGTGCGGCCGTCGTCTTCCCGGCGACGTGGTAGCGGCGGACGAGAAGTGCCACGGCGACGAGCGCGAAGATGAAGAGCGTGCTGATGGAGGAGACGGAGGCGAGCACGTCGAGGCTGGAGAAGAAGGCGACGCAAGCGGCGCCGAACGTGACGACGATCGTGGCGTAGATCGGCGTGCCGGTCCGTGGGTGCACGAGCGCGAAGTAGGGCGGGATCATGTGCGTGCGCGCGATCTGCGTGGTGTAGCGCGCCTGCCCGAGCGCGCCGACGAGGAGCCCGCTTGTCATCCCCTTGAGCGCGCCAAGCGCCACGATGTAGCGCGCCCACTTCATGCCGGCGGCGGAGAACGCCACCGAGAAGGCGGCGTTGGCGTCGATCTCGCTGTACCGCTGCATCCCGACCAGCGCCAGCGACATGGCGCAGTACACCAGGGTGATGGCCGACATGGACGAGATCAGGCCGAGCGGGACATCGCGGCCGGGGTTCTTGGTCTCCTCTGCCATGGTTGCCACCATGTCAAACCCGGTGTACGACCAGTACACCACGCCCGCCGCGCGGAACACGCCGGCGGCGCCAAAGGGGAAGAAGGACGGCGCGAGGTTGCCGGCGTCGAAGTGGGAGAACCCCAAGGCCATCACGAAGGCGATGATGACGATACCGACCACCGACGCCAGAGAGTTGAGCGTGGACGTGAGGCGCGCGCCGGACATGGCCACCGCGGATGTGCTGATCAGGACGACGACGGCGATGGGGTCGAGCAGATTGAACCCTTCGGCGAGCGCCGGCACGTGGATGCGGAGCGCGTCGGTGTCGCGCCCGAGGAGCGCGGCGAGGTACGACGTCCACGACCGGCCGAGCCCGGCCGCCCCCACGACGGCCTCCAGCAGTATATTCCCGGCAGCGAGGAACGCCGCGATGTCCCCGAGCTCGACACGGAGGTACGAGAACGAGCCACCCGCCGAGGGGATCTCCGTGGCTAGCTCGGCGTAGCAGAAGGACGAGAGCAGCGCGGAGAACCCCGCCGCCGCGTAGGCGAGAGGGATCGCCGGGCCGGCGTCGAAGCGTGCCTCCTGGCCGGTGAGCACAAACACCCCAGAGCCGACGACAGAGCCGAACCCAAGAAAGGCGAGGTCCACCCATGACAAGCAACGCCGCAGCGGGTTCTCGCTCTCGGCGAGCAGCGTGCCGGCCTCCACCGCATCCGACGACCGGCTCGCCACGCGCTCACGAAGCCGCGGCACGGTGGCCGCCAGTGCGGCGCCATACGACCGCCAGCTCGCAAACGACGGCTCCGGGAAAAAGTCCACCTTGCTCCACCGCCAATACCGCCGCCCCCTCTCCCTCCCCTCCCCCTCCGCCGCCGTCGCCATCACGCGCAGCGCAACGCAAAGAATGGACGGGAAGAAGATGCCAAATGTTATCTAACCACCACGCAAGAAGCCATCGCCGTGGAACTAGAGGACAAGTGCGTTGAGCTGGAGAGATCGATCGACCCGATAACAACTACAGGGAGAGATTAGCTCGGACCGAGACGGAAGCGGGATTTTATCTGCAAGCGGAACGGCGCCTCCGGATTCTGGGCGTGGGCGAGAAGCAAATCGAGTCCCCCGCGGAACAGAAATTGCAGGAAAGAGCGGGAGCGGTTGAGACGAGCTGTGGACTGTGGTACGCGCCGTCGCCGTCGCCGACGCCGCCACGGAATTGCGCCCATTAGCGCGGGGTCTGCCTGCTGTGCGCCGGTGGACGTCTCGGGATTTGTTTTTTAATCCACGTGTCCAGTCGAGCATGTTTTTAAATACTTTTTTTATTGAGTTTATGGAATAGGTTTAAGGTACATTAGAATATATGAAATGACATTAAACATGATTGATATATAGTCTTTCCTTATTAGTAAATTACATATATTATCTTTTTTACTTCTATATATATACAATATTTATATCTTCTTTTCTCTCTATAATTTATCATTTTTAAAAGAGTTTTCTAGTTAAGTGTTATTTTATCTTCTGTTATATCTCGTATGCATGACATGTATCTTTCAAATTCAATTATCATACACAAGAGATATGACAAAAATAGTAGGAGAGAAACAAATGGTCAATATCAAATAGGAGGCTGCTTTCACTGGAGAGTGCAATTGGACGGATAGAGTCGACGCAAGTGCAGCCGTCAAGCTCAAGCACATTTGCGCGCATGTCTGAACTGCTGGAACTAATGAACTTCGGTGTCAATTCTAAAATTTCAATCAAGCTGATAGATTAGATACTGATGACCACCGGTCCACACGTCACCTGTGTCATGTTGAGGAAATATAGATGAAAAAATGGATCATATATCCTTTTGAGATGAGAGATTAACGATTTGTTTTGTTCACATGCATTATACAGTAAAAAAATCAAATCTTTAATTTGTTTATCTAACTAGAGACTGTATGGTTAAATAGATGGACTTGCAACTTCCTCACACACACATCCAATAGATGAATAGATCCATTTTTATTGGTGACGTGGGAGCATCTACAATGTATGGAACTATGGAACTAGTATTAAATTGACATGTGACAAAGTTGTTTTTATGAAAAATGCTACAATGTATAGTACTAGAGGTATGACTCTTAGCAAGATAAAAAATATAAAATAATGTATGCTCTACCCAATGGACAACTAGCAAACAAAAAAAATAGTATTATTTAATGTGAAGAACTAGTATCAATGCTTAAAACTCATACCTTACTTATCACTATCTTCTCAATGTATGGAACTAATACTAAAGCAAAAAGATTCTCTTAAGCAAAAACGTTCTCTTAGACACCCCTTATTTCATACATTGTGATGCCCTTAGATGATACCCATGTGAAGTTGTGAATTTATTCTTCTCTCTCCTGTATGATTTGAGATCTTGTACTGTAGTAGTTAAATCGGCTTATACAGTTAATGCATAGGATGATGCACCAGTTTGATTTGTCTTCCTCGCTAAATAAGCCCTAATTAACGTAACTAATAATACAGATAAAATCGATAGTAATTGTTGCAAACCCAATGGCTTAAATTACACATACTAAAATAGTATCTATGGGTGATGCCTTATCCTCTTTTTTATATATTACTTATGAATACTGTAATTTTAATAGATAGTTTCTTCTAAATAAATATCAACTCTTTTCTCTCTCAATCCCTTTCTTTACTTTATTGCTTCCTTAAATATCGCGTAGAACTGATATTTTATATAATACATTGTTTGTCTCAACTCAATAAATCATTATAATATCAGACTAAATATTTATAACATCATATTTTGGCTGACACGGTAATATTATTAATGCTAAGAAATCGTCCTATTGAGTCAATAGGACTACAATTACTTTTTTTTTTAAAAAAACATACCATTTCCAATATGTAAAATATGTAATTTTCTTCTCCGTGTCTTTTGCTAAAGTGCTGTCAGCTCCTTTGATGGAGGGAATACGATCGAGTAGGAGTGGTGCGAATATAATAGATTCCAAATCGATGACAGCCGATGGAGCTGTTTTTTTTTGGACTGTTGGATGGGAGTCGTTTTGACCCAAGAGTCGAGTGCATTCCGACCATCCATTCGTCCGACGGGCATCCATGGCTGCTAACGAGTTGTTTAATCGTGCACAAAGCACACCGATGCCCTCGGCGCCACTGTACGTCGCCTTCCGTCTACCAAAACGGCAGGCGCACAGCCAAACGGAGAGAAGCTAATAAGATTTTCTCTTTTCTAAGCAACCCACGCAAAACGATATATATTAATTAAGTCTCGAGAAAAATCGTAAGATTACACCACTGAAATATTGTAATCAGGAAAGAAACCTCCAACACGGACTTGCAGATCCGCTCCACAACCTAAGGGCAAAACCAATATCAAAACAGTCGATTCTACATGAGATCGACCAACACTAACACGAAGGACATTCATGCTCTCCAAACCCAATCCTAAAGGAGAGCGACAAAGAAGAGCAACAAGACCATTAAAATGACGTCTCCAGAGAAGTCACGACACTAAAACATGCCAACATCACTCGTCTAAGAACCTTAGGCTATATCGTAAGAGGGAAGATGGCAGCTACTCGATAAAGCCTCAAGAGAGGAACATGGTGTCCAAAAACATCATCGATGTTGATCCAATAAAGTTAAGCTAAACTTTTGCCTATAGCTTACTCTCTCAATCCTAGAGACACCCTCCAACTACCCTAACGACTAAAAAACTCTAGAAACAAAAACACTATTGTCCGACCAAGCCACCGTCCCTCCGTCAGCATCACTCCCGCACGCCGATAGAAACAATAGGCGAGCAAGGCATCTTCTAAGCCAACACCCCGCCTTAACCGAGGAGCATCCCACAACTGAGAAGGAAGACTCCTACAAGAGAAGATGAGCTCCAAAGGTAGGAAGGAGATGAAGCTAGGAGAAAGCGAGCATTGCACTATTGAGATGAAGTCAATTGCGCTACCATGACTCGATGTGGGTGACGTGAAGGTAGAGTGATGCCTTCGGCCACAACTAGACGCACCCAACACTGAAGGCCTCGCATGCCACTCCACGACGTCCAGGATTTTCCAGATCTGACCCTCCTATGCCTATGTTGAAGTTGTCACTTAGCGGGTAGCAAAGAAGACACCGCCGAGACTAGAAGCCCTTTAGAAGCAATAAGAAGACCACCGAGCAGGCACATAACGCCAATGCTATCCTCAACAGATCAACACAACGAATGCAAAAACTAGATATCTTCACATCACAGCACCACACCAACTCATCCCATGTCGGGGCACTCCACTCACACTATAACATCACCAATGCAAAGCACCTTCACCAGCACCGCCACACAAGACAGCTTGTAGCAGCTAGGCGACGACCCGCCATTGCCTTCCTCGCGGCCACACGTCGGTGAGTCCCGACAGTGGTAAGGTGAGAAGGGCGACAGAGGCTAGGGAAGAAGGATTGCGATGACTAGGGGAATAAGGGGCCACTAGATCCACCGTTGGTCAACTCCACTATGTTTGTTGCCGACGTTGCCAACACAAACCACCTAGCGCGTGCACAAATCGATCGAAGAACAGACCATCCCATACCAGATCTGGCTCTGACACTGCTAGCGTCCTCTCCTCGTAAAAAAGCAGTTTGAGAAGAAGAATAACACCCCACTACCACATTCCTCATGATTGCTGGCTGCACAGGAAGTCTGGCAGTGACAAGGAGAAGAGGAGAGGAGGTTGGATAGTGACAGATATGGGAGAGTTTCGCCCCGAGCAACCACCAAGCGACCAAAAGGCATGATTTTCTTTATGAAATAAATAACCGATATGTTGGACCGGAAACGGCGACCAGAGGGGGGGTGAATGGGAGCTTTTAAAATTTCGGGCTAAAAACTTAGCCTTCGGTTCTGTTCTGTCTTCTGCGGAACAGGCTTCGAACACTACCTTCGAAGATCTGGTTCGGAGGTACTTCGACACCTTCGAACACAGGCTTCGGAGGAGCAAAAGTTCGAAGCCAAGAAGACTTCGCTCCACTTACAACCCTCGAAAATCTACTCTGCTAAGTCAGTGCAGGCTCCGCACACGAGGTGCTTCGAGCAGGCTTCGCACTTCACCCTTCGCAAGAGTGGACAGCCCTCTGAGGACTTCGACCAAGTACTTGGCGACAGCAACGGGTGCTGGGCTTCGTACCCGAAGGTCTACACGCACACGCAAATGGACTACGCTAAGGGCTTCGACACAAGAAGCACTACGGGAACAGAACAGGGCTTCGCTAGTAAGCAGCGAGGTCTTCCCTCGTGTTACACAGAGCGACAACACACTGTAAAACACACTTCGAGATAAAAACACCCTTAGCCAAGACAGGCTTCGGAGAACTAAAACTAGCAAAGTATGCAATACGAGCTCAAGCAAAAGCACACAGAAGCAGGGCTTCGCCGCTTGAACAAGGAACACTGAAATAAATTGAACTCAGAATGAATACAGTGAGGTCTGTCTACAGGAGCTCAACAGTAAATGCTCAAAGTGTTAAATGTTACCTACCGAGCCCCCATATTTATAGCCCACGGCTTCATCCTAAGGAAGTGACTACTTTACCCCTAGGGTTTACAACAGATTTGACTCTACAGAACTAAGGGGTACAAAAGGTAGTCCACCTTTATTTTGGAGGCTTCTCTGTCAGCTGCAGAGGGGACAGTGTCAGTCTTTTTCAGAACAGACAGTGTCAGCCTTTACAAAGTTGACTTCTGGAACCTCCCTTCGCACCCGAAGGTGCGGTAGCTTCGGCGAGAAGCCTGCAGCCTGAAGGCCTTCGCTCCGCCGAAGAATTCCTTTGATACAGTGACGGTTTTGAGCCGAAGCCGTCAAAGCCCTTGGGCCTTCGCACCACCACCTCCGGAGTGGATCACCACGGCTTCGCAGCTACTCCGAGCTCGAACACCGTCCGTCCGTGTACCGAAGCCATGCATGGCCGAAGCACCACAAGTCATCCTCACTCCGAAGACCCACCTTCGGAGTACCACCCTTCGAAGTCCCTCCTTCGTCCAAGGCCTCCGCATGAAGCATTCCATGAGCACTCCGTCGCAGTGCCTCTTCCCGAGCACACTCCTCGACGAGCCTCACCCGGACCATGCCTTCGATGCGCCTCGACTTCTGAGACCTTCGTCGGGCCACCTTCGAGTGTCTCCCTCCGGAGCACACTTCGAACACCTTGCCTCCGCAGAGGACTTGTTCCACCAACTCCGAAGTCACTCCATTCGGAGTACCTTCGAAGTGCCTCACTTCCGAGGACTTTGTCTCGGAGTACCTTCAGCCGGAGCCACGCTCCGCACTCTCTGCCTTCACCTAGCACGCCTCGACCCGAGGACCGACCCGGACCACCTTCGCAGCCACCGTGACGGAGCTCCCCCGCTCCCCTGGCATCAAGCCTCCTGCTTGACCCAGGTTCACTCGGCTCGAACCCTGTCCGTCGCCCCCGAAGTCCCTGCGCACCACAGACAAGCAAACAAGTGTATCCAGTACTCCGGAGACCTCTCCGTGTTAGCAACCTTCGGCACACACTCCGGTGTACCGCCCAAAATACCGAAGCCTTCGGTACGAACCCAGTCAACGTGTACTGTCGGACCCCTCCGACAGGTACACTCCGCTGCACAGCTGCAGCAAGCAAACACCGAACACACTCCGGTGATACACCTCCGAACACCCTTCGGAGGTACCCTTCGAACAGAGGGTAAATAACCCTGTCAATCACTCATCACATACACCGAAACCACCCTTGGTTTCTCAATCTCCCCCTTGATGAGTGCATTGACAACCAAATCCAAGTTCAAGAAAATTTTAAAAATTTCAGCACACAAGTGACCATAAAAACTCAGAAAAGAGCCAAAGCATGTCACTTGATAAAAGAAATTTTTCTCCCCCTTTCTCAAAAGAGTAAAAGCCCTTTGGCAAATCTCCCCTTGATAAGAACTCCCCCTGAGTTAAGCAAATTTTTCTCCCCCTTTATGTCAAAAATCTTTCCCCTTGCGAAATTATGCCTTCTTGCGGCAGAGAACACAGCAAATCTCCCCCTTTGGCAATGCAAGCATCAAGGAGCAGTTAAAAGATGCAAAACTTCGAAATGAATAGAAATGCAAAGACATATAATGCAAAAATATGCCAACAGTAGCATCAATGATCATGTGCTCAGCTCAATTTAACATTCTGGGAAACAAGATGATGGCATGTGATTTTGTCATTTTGAAGTAAAAGCATCACCACTTAATCATAACAGCTAGACATGTGAAGGCAAGGACTGCGCAAAGCTAACAATTTCTACCCTAGACAGACAAGTCTTGTCCAAAAAGGAGCTTTGAAAGCAAACTTGATGATTGATCAATTTTGTTGTTCTTTTCTTAATGCCAGGGGTTATTTGTTTGTCCACCTTATACTTTCCAATCAGGCCAAGCCTAGGCAAGAAAGCCATCTGAAGCTTAAGGCGGTGATTTTGGCAAACACTACACTATCCCAGTTCAGACCAATGTGCAATGGTAAGCAGTCTAGAATAGAGTAGTGCGACAAACAAACCCTCCTGGATCTTTTCATTGAAACCAGGCAAATCATGGATTTTTGATTTTGATTTTGATGAATTAAATATTTTGATGAGGATCCATGAATAAAGAACACATTTTGCAAGTTGCAAATTTTAGCATCCAAGGAACAGTGTCTTGCTGTCAAGTAGATAAAAGATAGCGAAAAGCAGTCCAGCCTAAACAAGCTAGATGCAAGATTGTGCGGTGAGCAAGTTTTGATTTTAGAAAATAAAACAGCATGCACAACCAATGTTCCAGATATATTTCATAGAGCTGAGCTGACATGATTTGTTTGAATTAAAAGCAGGCATATAATAGCAAAAGATGTAAGTGCAATTCTACACATAATGAGCATATGCAAGTCAATTAAAATCAGCTCCCCCTCACACAATGCCGTAGGGATGACAAATACCAAGTTCCCCACGCAAGTAAGCAAACCGAGAAGCATCGAGGGGTTTTGTAAAAATATCGGCAAGCTGGTGTTGGGTATCAACATATTGAAGTTCAATATCACCCTTCTCATTGTGATCTCTGAGAAAATGATACCGTACATCAATGTGTTTGGTTCTGGAGTGCTGAACCGGGTTGTTTGCAATACAAATAGCACTAGTGTTATCACAGAAAAGTGGAACACTCTTATAATCTAACCCGAAATCCCGCAAAGTGGAAACCATCCACAAAATCTGAGAGCAACAGCTAGCTGCAGCAACATATTCAGCCTCAGCCGTCGATTGTGCAACACTAGACTGTTTGCGGGAAGACCAGCAAACCAGAGACGTACCCAGAAAATGACAAGTGCCAGAGGTACTCTTCCTATCAATTCTACACCCAGCAAAATCCGCATCTGAATAGCCTCTAAGACATAAAGATGAAGACGATGAATACCATATGCCAAATTCAAGGGTGTGTTTGAGATACCTTAAGATGCGCTTTACCGCTTGGCGGTGCGAAGCTCGTGGCGAAGCCTGAAAACGAGCGCACAGACACACTGCGAAGTGTATGTCCGGCCTCGTGGCAGTCAAGTAGAGGAGGGAGCCGATCATGCTCCGAAATTCCTTCTGATCTACGGCTTCTCCATCTTCGTCAGGGTCCAATGCTACCGAAGTAGCCATTGGAGTGGCGAGGGGCTTCGCATCGGACATGTCAAATTTCTTGAGCAGGTCCTTGGTGTACTTTGTCTGGTGGACAAAAGTACCTTGTTTGCTTTGCTTGATTTGCAAACCAAGGAAAAAGGTGAGTTCACCCATCATTGACATTTCAAACTCCCTGCTCATGGTATCTGCAAACTCGGCAACCAAAGCATGAGAAGAGCCACCAAAGATGATATCATCCACATAAATCTGAACTAGGAGGAAATCTTTGTCATGCTTGAGAGTAAACAAAGTTTTATCAACAGAGCCCATCAAATACCCTCGCTCAAGCAGAAAAGACTTAAGTCTATCATACCAAGCCCGAGGGGCCTGCTTGAGTCCATAAAGAGCCTTATGAAGTTTAAGGACTTTATGTGGGTACTTGGGGTTTTCAAAACCAGGGGGTTGTTTTACATAAACATCTTCACCTATGAAACCATTAAGAAAAGCACTTTTGACATCCATTTGATAGAGTTTGAATCCCCGGGATGTCGCAAAGGCAAGCAAAATCCTAATGGCCTCAAGGCGAGCAACAGGTGCAAAAGTTTCAGTAAAATCAATCCCTTCTAGTTGAGAAAAACCCTGAGCTACAAGTCTAGCCTTATTTCTAACAATTGTTCCATCCTCCCCTTGTTTATTTTTAAAAATCCATTTTGTTCCAATGAAATGAACATTAGGTGGAGGATCAACTAAAGTCCAGACTTGGTTTCTCTCAAAATTTTCAAGCTCTTCATGCATGGCATTGATCCAACTAGAATCAGAAAGTGCATGACTAACATCTAAGGGCTCGAAAGAGGCAACAAAAGCAGCATTAGTAAAATGAGCGTGAGAGCGTGTTACCCTTTGATCAAGCTCACCAATGATCTGCTCGGGAGGATGCATCCTTTGGACATGATGTGGAGCCTCGCGGCGGGATGCAGTCTCCCCCTCAACTTGTGCGTTGGAGTGGTCCAAGATGACCGATGTTGAGGTAGTCGCTTCGGGACCTCGTGCCGAAGTAGTAGAAGCGGGGTCCGCTTCAGGGGTTGATGTCGAGGGTAGTAGGGGATCATCCTCGAATTCTCCGGGATCTTCGTCTTCGAATAAGGTCTGTTCCATGTCGTGTTCATTTGCCTGTTCAAAAGCAGAACTAACAGAGGGGGTTGATTCATCAAAAGTCACATCACATGACTCGATGACAGTGTTAGTTTCCAAGTTATAAACACGATAAGAATGACCATGAGTAGTATAGCCCAAAAAGATCCCGTCAGAAGATCGCGACTCAAATTTATCCAAGTTACCACGTTTTAGGATAAAGCAGCGACAGCCAAAAACTCGAAGATGAGTAACCTTGGGCTGTCTCCCAAAACGCAGCTCATAAGATGTCAAATTTAAAATTGAGCGCAAGAAAATTCGGTTTGAGATGTAACATGCAGTGTTCATGGCCTCAGCCCAGAATTTTCTAGGAGTCCTATGCTCATCAAGCATCGTCCTAGCCATCTCAACCAAAGTGCGGTTCTTCCTCTCAACAACACCATTCTGTTGAGGAACCCGCGGAGCAGAGAATTGATGTTCTATGCCATGCTCCATGCAAAAGTCAACAAAGAGACTATTTTGAACTCGGTGCCATTATCGCTTCGAATGAATTTTAATGCACCTGGGAGTTCAGTGAACAGTCTCAAAGCCAAGCTCCGAAAGTGTGAAAACACTTCGTCCTTGCTGGCAAGAAAGAAGACCCAAGAGTAGCGAGAGTAATCGTCGACAATAACTAAAACATACCACTTGCCGCCTAAAGAACTAACCCGAGAAGGACATACAGTGTCCATATGGAGAAGTTCTCCGGGTTGTTCAGTCATCACTGTGGTGACTGGCGAATGCGAAGCGGCAATCATTTTTCCATGTCGACAAGGAGCGCAAACTAAATTCTTCTCAAACTTGAGCTTGGGCAATCCTCGGATGAGACCTAGGGCGCTCAGACGAGCGAGCAACTCAAAGCTCATATGCCCTAGTCTCCTATGCCATTTCCAAAGCTCAGAAGTCGAATGTGCAACAAGACAATGAGAAGATCCAGACGACTCTGAAAAGTCAGCTCCAAAAACTCTCCCAACCCTAAAGATCTTACACACCACAACGCCATCAGAATTGAGCACTTGCGAAGTATCGCGATGAAATCGCACTTCGAAGCCCTCATCAAGCAACTGAGATACAGACAACAAATTATATCCCAGGTTCTCAACCAAAGCAACATCTTTGAGAGTGAAGTTCGAATTTATTCTTACCACACCTTTACCTTTCACTCTGCTCCTTCGATTGTTTCCGAAGGTGATATGTTCCCTTTGCTTGGTTGTGGTGAGGCTGGAGAACCAAGCTGCATCTCCGGTCATGTGGCGCGAACAACCGGAGTCCATGATCCACGTGCCCTCCAAGCCTCGACCTGTCGCCTACACATGATAAGAGCGTCTCGATCGCTCAGTGCTGGGGTGAGTAAAATAATGACGAGGCATCCAGCACTGAGTGACACGAGTAGTAGGCACAGTAAAAGCAGACGGTCTACGCACATGATAATTAGAATGATGCAAAGTGCGAGGTCTACCTACATGCTGTGAAAAATCAACATGTCGAGGTCTCCTACTCTGACGAGGTACAAATCTGCTAGCCTGAGGTCTACCACCATATGGAACATGGTGAAGACCTCGAGGAGCAAAACCTCTCCGAGAAGCACGAGGAGCCTCAAAAGCAGGACGATAGTACATCTCAGACTCATGCATACCTAAAGATGGGTAATGCATGTCCTGGTAGCTCATCGCCTGTGCGCGTCGCTCATTCTTGATGCGACGAAAACAGAAACCAATCAAATGACCCGCCCGTTGACAATAAGAACAGTGAAACACTCTCCTGGGGGCACTCTCATGGGTCACAGGAGCAACTCTCACAGGCTCCCTGGGTTTCTTCACAATGGTTTTCTTGGGAGGATTTTTCTTGGTAGGAGGAGTGGTTTCCTTTGGTGGATGGGTAGGCTTTTTGGCTGGAGGGGTGTCCAACAGAGCTCTCTCTTTCTCTAGGGTGGTGGGAGAGGTAAAAACAGTTTTGGTCTTACTGTCTGAAGCTATCCTCTCAAAACCCAAACCTAGAGCTACCCCGGCTCTGTCAGCACACAACTTGGTCTTGGCCAAGAGTAAATCCATCCTACCCTTTCCTTCAGTGCATTTATTCACCACAGAAAGAAGGTATTCATTTTCTGACATGAGGTTTTCAGCTCGCTCTCTAACAGTGCCTAGCTGGTCCTTAAGGGTAATGCAAGTGTCACAAACAGGTTGCACATCCTTAGAACTACCGGCCCTCTCCAATCTAGCCTCCAAATCATGAACATGCTTATCACGTAAATTAATGCTATCGCGTAATAAAGAGCAGTTCATGCAATCAATAACATCATGAGGTCTAGAATCCACCTCCAAAAGCTGCTTCTGTGCAGTCTCAAGCTCAGAAAGAGTTTGAGCATGAACAGAACGCAACTGAGCAAGCTCACTCATGACAACAGAACATGATTCACATTCAGCATCATCAAATTTAGACTTAAGCAAGGCATATTCGGTAGAAACATTTTCTAGCCTAAGTCTAAGGTCTTTTCTTTCTCTAGCGGCTTGCACAAGTAATCTATCCTGACCTAGCACAACTTCATTTAGCTCATCTAATTTAATTAGAAGCTGGTCAGATGATAGGTTTACCTCAGATGAGTCAAGCTCATCGCCGCTGTGATCGCTGTCGGCCATGAAGCAAAGGCCGGTGAAGTCACGTCCCTTTTTGTCCTTCTTGTCCTCCTTCCTTGGGGACTCCTCCTCTTCAGAGCTCGACTCCTCAGTTGAGGATGTGTCGATGTCGCTGAGAGCAGCAACAAATGCTCTGGAAGCGGCCTTGGCTACCTTCTTAGCCATCTTGCCGCGCTTGCCCTTCACAAAGGGCTTCCTCTCCTTTTTGTGGAATTTGGGGCGGTCACTCTCATCTCTCTTTTTGACCTTGGGGCAATTAGCCTTGATGTGAGAGGTGTCGCCACATTCATAGCAGCCACTAAAACCACTTCTCCTCTGATCCCGTCTCTCATGATGAAAGCGGGTGAACCTCCGGGCAATGAGAGCTAGCTCGTCATCAGCTAGAGTATCCACCTGCTCCTTTGTGACGGAGACCAGGGAGGACAGAGCAAAACCATCTGCAAGAACACAAGTGCCTGATGTGCTTGGTTCTGCAGTGGTGCCACGGCTTGTGCTAGAAACCAATGCCAACGGCTGTGGCAAAGAGCTTCTGTGCACAGCAAGAGATGCTTTGGCAATCTCTGTGGACTTCAGCTTGCTAAAGAGTTCGTCACAGGTCAATGTGTCATAGCCTGTGGACTCCTCAATGCTGGATATCTTCACCTCCCATATGCTACGGTCAAGAGCATAGAGAAGCTTGATAGCCCTATCATGATCACTGTAAGCAAGCGTCCCGTTGGATCGCAAGTTACTCACTATCGCGTCAAAACGAGAAAACATGGCATCTACAGATTCACCAGGTGCCTGCACAAACAGCTGATACTGTTGATTGTAGGTGCTTTGGCGCCTGGCCTTAATCTGAGCAGAGCCCTCATGAAAGACAGTGAGCGTTGTCCAAATTTCCCTTGCAGTCCTAAGGTGCTGCACCCTATCGAACTCACTCCGACTCAAACCAATGAACAATATGTTCCTTGCCTTCGAGTTGGCAATGTACTGATCTTTTTCGGTTTGAGTGGTGCGGGTATCAGGGATGGAGTATTGTGAGTCCACAATCTCCCAAATTGCATTTCCTTGGCTTAACAAGTAAGCCTCCATGCGCACCTTCCAGTATGCAAAATCTGTCCCATCGAACAGAGGAATTTTACTGCCTCTATCCATGTCGCCAACAGATCACAAAAACCGGTTAAGGTCAACTGGTGATCTTAACCTGCTCTGATACCAATTGTTGGACCGGAAACGGCGACCAGAGGGGGGGTGAATGGGAGCTTTTAAAATTTCGGGCTAAAAACTTAGCCTTCGGTTCTGTTCTGTCTTCTGCGGAACAGGCTTCGAACACTACCTTCGAAGATCTGGTTCGGAGGTACTTCGACACCTTCGAACACAGGCTTCGGAGGAGCAAAAGTTCGAAGCCAAGAAGACTTCGCTCCACTTACAACCCTCGAAAATCTACTCTGCTAAGTCAGTGCAGGCTCCGCACACGAGGTGCTTCGAGCAGGCTTCGCACTTCACCCTTCGCAAGAGTGGACAGCCCTCTGAGGACTTCGACCAAGTACTTGGCGACAGCAACGGGTGCTGGGCTTCGTACCCGAAGGTCTACACGCACACGCAAATGGACTACGCTAAGGGCTTCGACACAAGAAGCACTACGGGAACAGAACAGGGCTTCGCTAGTAAGCAGCGAGGTCTTCCCTCGTGTTACACAGAGCGACAGCACACTGTAAAACACACTTCGAGATAAAAACACCCTTAGCCAAGACAGGCTTCGGAGAACTAAAACTAGCAAAGTATGCAATACGAGCTCAAGCAAAAGCACACAGAAGCAGGGCTTCGCCGCTTGAACAAGGAACACTGAAATAAATTGAACTCAGAATGAATACAGTGAGGTCTGTCTACAGGAGCTCAACAGTAAATGCTCAAAGTGTTAAATGTTACCTACCGAGCCCCCATATTTATAGCCCACGGCTTCATCCTAAGGAAGTGACTACTTTACCCCTAGGGTTTACAACAGATTTGACTCTACAGAACTAAGGGGTACAAAAGGTAGTCCACCTTTATTTTGGAGGCTTCTCTGTCAGCTGCAGAGGGGACAGTGTCAGTCTTTTTCAGAACAGACAGTGTCAGCCTTTACAAAGTTGACTTCTGGAACCTCCCTTCGCACCCGAAGGTGCGGTAGCTTCGGCGAGAAGCCTGCAGCCTGAAGGCCTTCGCTCCGCCGAAGAATTCCTTTGATACAGTGACGGTTTTGAGCCGAAGCCGTCAAAGCCCTTGGGCCTTCGCACCACCACCTCCGGAGTGGATCACCACGGCTTCGCAGCTACTCCGAGCTCGAACACCGTCCGTCCGTGTACCGAAGCCATGCATGGCCGAAGCACCACAAGTCATCCTCACTCCGAAGACCCACCTTCGGAGTACCACCCTTCGAAGTCCCTCCTTCGTCCAAGGCCTCCGCATGAAGCATTCCATGAGCACTCCGTCGCAGTGCCTCTTCCCGAGCACACTCCTCGACGAGCCTCACCCGGACCATGCCTTCGATGCGCCTCGACTTCTGAGACCTTCGTCGGGCCACCTTCGAGTGTCTCCCTCCGGAGCACACTTCGAACACCTTGCCTCCGCAGAGGACTTGTTCCACCAACTCCGAAGTCACTCCATTCGGAGTACCTTCGAAGTGCCTCACTTCCGAGGACTTTGTCTCGGAGTACCTTCAGCCGGAGCCACGCTCCGCACTCTCTGCCTTCACCTAGCACGCCTCGACCCGAGGACCGACCCGGACCACCTTCGCAGCCACCGTGACGGAGCTCCCCCGCTCCCCTGGCATCAAGCCTCCTGCTTGACCCAGGTTCACTCGGCTCGAACCCTGTCCGTCGCCCCCGAAGTCCCTGCGCACCACAGACAAGCAAACAAGTGTATCCAGTACTCCGGAGACCTCTCCGTATTAGCAACCTTCGGCACACACTCCGGTGTACCGCCCAAAATACCGAAGCCTTCGGTACGAACCCAGTCAACGTGTACTGTCGGACCCCTCCGACAGGTACACTCCGCTGCACAGCTGCAGCAAGCAAACACCGAACACACTCCGGTGATACACCTCCGAACACCCTTCGGAGGTACCCTTCGAACAGAGGGTAAATAACCCTGTCAATCACTCATCACATACACCGAAACCACCCTTGGTTTCTCACGATACATATTACGTGACAAAACATCACATACATATATATATATGTACACACGTATCACGGGCGAAGTCAATAATACGTCAGGTAAGGCTTAATCATACTCCCTCCGGTATACAAAAACAAGTCGTTTTAGGTTTATATCAAGAGTGTTAAAACAAGTCGTTTTGCATTTTATTGTGCATTTTGGACAACTATACCCCTCAAGTAGTACTACTTTTTCTTGTTTTTTGTGTTATGTTTACTCCTGCACTATATTTAATATAGACAAACATGGAAAGTACACACTAATTAATTGCTCTTTGGTATGTGAAATCATGTCCAAAACGACTTGTTTTTGTGTACCGGAGGGAGTATAAGATAAGAATGTTTTAGTTGAATCTAAGTTTCATCAATTGCTCGTTTCGCCCTCGACATGTAGTCTTAAATTTGAGGTACGGCCGGTGCAGATTCATAATTTTGCGTCGATCTCCGAATATGCTTGCGGTAATAAGAATTGTGAAACGCTAAAGAACAAGGAAAAAAATCATGATCGAACACCCCAGGAGCACTGTCAAAAAAACACCTCAAGAAGAAAACTTGGCACTTGGCAGACGTGCACTGCCGGCCCGGATCGCCCAAAGGCAATAGCCAGCCTCCGCCCCTGCACTACTACTACTCCGGTGGACCACACAGCGCCGTCGCCTAGGGGACCTCACAACTTGGTCCGGGCAGCTCGTCCCCTAGACCGCCTACGCCGCCGCCTACGTCGCCACCACCACCGGCCGGCCGGGCGGCAGCTTCCTGCCATTGGCATATTTGATTATTACACGCGCCGCTTCCCGCCGGCAGGCGCCGCCGCCCACCACCGAACGCTCGGCTGCCGCGTGCCCTAGCCACTTTCGGGCATTTGTAGATTGGGCCACGACCCACTTGGTGGCGGTGGCATCCCCTAATTCTACAAGAAATTCCCATTTTATGGCACAACGGTGAGGTAACGGTTTGGTGATGATTAACTGTTAAGTTTGGGAGCGGACTGCAGAGGTACATAGGGTAGTTGGGCTCCGTAACCGTCTGATTTTGATCGGACGGTGTAGAACCCATTTCACTCTCTCTAAAGAGAAGTCTCCTGCGAAGTGGATCTCATCGGTGCGAAGCACCCTCGCGCGGAGGATCTTGTTTGGTTAAGTTTGACTTTAAAACAGGTGTGGAGCCAGCAATCGGTAACGCGTAGGGCAGAATAAACTGTTTTTATTTTTTTAAAAAAAATACATAATTTTTTAATATAATTTCGATAAACTTTTAGAAATAGTCACGAAGGCCCAGACCTGCCTCCGCCTCTGTCTAAAGACCACGTGCCCTTGTAAATGTACAAAAATATAAAATAAGACTTTTTATAAAAATACTTTGACATAACAAGGAGACTAAAGGATAGCCACTCAAAAATATTAAATTGTCAAAAACGAAATAGGGGAATTGTGCGTTTTTATTTTTTCTTTATAAATGCGGTAATATTTTTGTTTGATTTTTCAAAAAGTATTTGCACCGATATATATATATATACACACACACGAGAGTGTTATTTTACACCACGTGTGTAGAATAGCTATTTTACACCGACTATTTTCAATAGTAGATTTTCTCAGTAAAATAATAATTGAGTACTATTTTTTCTCAATAGTAGATTTCTCGATAGAATAGCTATTTTATATATGTGGTGTAGGATAGTAATTGTGTGTATATATATGTGTGTATGTGTATGTATATATATATATATATATGTGTGTATATATGTGTGTGTGTGTGTATATATATATATATATATATATGCGGACATGTAGAACAGTGGCAATATTATATTTATATATAATGTTTTGAGCCTGTAATTTACGAGGGCTCAAATGTTTAAGCAGTAATTATGGTATCATAATGTTAATGGGCTAATGGCCAAGAAAATAATAAACTGTTCATGTGCATGTTCTAAAAAAGCAGCAGTATAAAGGGCCATAATAATGTTAATTTGGACTTTGGAGATCCTACAACAAAAGGCCCACAACGAACCCTGGCCTTGTTTGACTCTCGTAACATGCAAGATGTATGCCCAACGAAATTTTTATATTGTTTTTAAAATTGACACAACTAACCTTCTGGTTCAAATATTCATAAAAACGCTCTCCCAAACGCCTTCCCAGCATTTAAAAATTGTAGTTGGTAAATTAAAGCACCCTTGAATACAACCGGTAATTATCAAATGTGCATCGGTGATAACAAGAGAATGTTTGACACTACTCCACTCTAAGGTCGTGTTGTGAACCCTAATGCGAAGATAAAATAGTCTCTATATATAATAAATTCACACATTTCTAAATATAAATCTAGTACGCAAACCATCACATTTTGACTCTAGAAGAATTTTGTGCAGATTTATTAGAGCGAAACAATTCTAAATAGACCCTAACAGTAGTTTAATTAATATATATGTAGTAATTAACAAATACCTTTGGCTACTAACAGTACTGTAAGCATATATACGTGTGTGTGCATTCACATACTTGGATAAAGCAAGATTGCATGCCATTGGCAATCAACAAATTCTGTGAAATGCTCATCTCAAACGTAATAAAGTTCCCAACTGTTTAATTAACACGTGAAAGGTCCAAATCAACGGCATGATGGTTGGTATGTAGTGGTACAGTCATGCTCAATGCATCTATCCAAATTAAACGGAGGATCGACTTGATCCTCTATCTGCATGCATTACCGCGGAGGAGAGCATATATAATGTACGTAGCCGCTACATTAATTTCGACATAGTGTGGTTACGCATTTATGTTGTTAGGGTTTAATTCCTATCTTTAAAGTTGGTGCTCAATAATTTCAAGAGTACACATTCGTGCAAGTAGGATGCATATATGATCTTAATCCCAAAATTTTACTAGATAGGTAAGACTCATAACAAGTTTTAGTAATAACATAACATTTGTAAAAGTTATTTTTTAACTCGAAAATATTTATACTATTATCAAACTTATTTATTTATTATTTCACATCACTTTTGAAATTAACCCCTTACTTGTAAATGCTAAAGAACATTACTGTCTTAGGCCTGTTTAGCAGAGCTCCAGATCCTGAAATATATGCTCCACCACTTCACTTTATTTTTTTGGAATATTTTTAGTGGGATCCACTCCTCAAGAAAAGTATTTGGCTTGGCTTCAGCTTCACAGGACAAAGAAGCTAGAACTAGAGCCCTGCAAAACGCACCCTTAGCACAGGCAAGCTCGGCTTGATTTGCTGCACAATTGCATTAAACATAACTGTATTACCGACGATTATAAAAAATTAAGCAATCAGACAGAGTATTCAAGAGAGACAAATCCTCTCACAACAGCACACCATTATCAGCCCGTCATTAGGTGGACGCATTTGATGCCCCATAAATTAAATCCACAACACGGAGGTGGCAACAACTGGTTAGTTATGGAGTTCATATAGATACGATCCACCACGATATTGTTCTATAATTATTTTTAACACACAATATTTATAGCACTAAGAGATATTAAAAATAAGAGAGAAATAAAGAGAAGGAAAAAAGAAATGATAAATATTATTTTATTTTTTATGTACAACCCGTATATTTATGGGCTACATTTTACTTAAAAATTACTTCTACGATAGTTTTTAACTAGCTGGTAGAAATATATTTAATATTTATAGACTATTTTTTTCACGTTGCTCTTAGAGCATCCACAATGTTGCATTAAGAAGTAGTGCTAAGAGAATCTTTTTGACTTGATATTAGTTTTATATATTGAGAAAGTGGTACTAAACAAACTAAGATAAGATATGTGTTTCATATATGTTGGATACTAGTCCCATATATTAAATAATACTATTTTTTAGTTTGATAGTTGCTCGTTAGATAGAACATGTTCGTTATAGTTTTTTCAAATTTGCTTTCGGTATAGTACTAGTTCATAGTTCAAGATGCTCTTACGGTTGAACCGAAACATCATGGCTCCCCGGGCCCACGACCATTACATCCACTGCCAGTGCTGTTTCTCCTCTTAGTCTTAGCTCCAGCTACAGTGAGTTATGGCCACTTGTAATGCATGGTATACATGCATATGTACGATCGTTTTCTGCAAAGGTTTCAGGGGTATTTTAGTTCACTACTACTACAATTTGCTAAACTTTATCGTATATATCTCTCTCCGTGGCACCTGTTTCATCGCCATAATTGTGATATATGTATGTGCCATAGTCTCTTAATTAGCTTTATTAAAAACTTGTGTACCTATGGTGTTTAGGGATTGCAGTCGGGTATCACGGGCACGGGTATTACATACCCATACCCGTACCCGCGAAAAATACCCGTACCCGTACCCATACTCGTTACCCGCGACGGGTAAAAACCCGTGCCCATACCCGATACCCGCGGGTACCGTATACCCGCGGGTATACCCGTTTACCCGTGAACAAAAAAACAGCAGGGGCTCGGGGTGCTCGGCATCCGGCGGCAGGGGCTCGGGGGGCTCGGCGGCGGGGGCCTCGGCGTCCGGCGGCGGGGGCTCGGCGTACGGCAGCAGGGGTTCGACGGCGGGGGCCTCGGCGTCCGGCGGCAGGGGCTCGGATGCGTAAGGTCTGGCGGCGGGGGCTCGGCGTCCGGCACTCCGGCGGCGGGGGCTCGACGGCCGGCGGCGGGGTGAGAGGGTGACGGCGGGGTGAGAGCTGAGAGGAGTGGCTGGGAAGGGGAAGGGGTGAGAGGGTGACGGGCTGACGGCGGGGTGAGAGCTGAGAGGAGTTAGGGTTTTGATTTTGGAATGGGTTTATATACTCCGGGTAAACGGGTAAACGGGTAAAGTGGGTATGAGTACTGAATACCCATACCCATACCCGTTTACCCGTCGGGTATAAGATTTGACCCATTATCATACCTGCGGGTATAAAAAATGGAACAAACCCGACCCTAATAGGGTTTTTACCCACGAGTAAACGGGTATACAGATATAATTGCCATCCCTGATGGTGTTGGAGTGCTTATGTGATATCATCAAAGACTCTTGCAAGGTAGGGCGTCATATTTGGAAGTAAACAAGAATTTGTCTTCTCAAACTCAATTGGAAAGTGCTTTTTAAACTTTTGGTTTCAATTTTTTTAGGGTTGATCACGAATGACAATGGTGTGGTGGTGGATTGCTTGGTATATGATTTCACCCACAAGATATACTTTCTCTATCCAAAAATCTTTTACTTGTTATTTTTTTTTCTAAAAAAATTATGCATATTTATAGTTTACATGCATATAAGTATTGAACGAGCATCGTTTAGCATAATAAATTGATGTCACATAAGCCGAACAACTAACTTAATTAGTCTTCGTACAATACTAATATTATTAAATACATTAAGATCATTATATAGGAGATTTAATGGAACCGATAGGAGATTCATGAGTTATTTGGTTGCTAGCCATCACTTGTCAACAAAAATTACCATGCTTGTCTAAGTTAAGCGTATCAAATTGTTTGCCACGCCTTAGCAAGCCTAAGTGATTTTTGTCACATTTTTAAGTCATTGATGTGTGACGAAGAGAATTTTACCATGGTTTGTGACAACAACTAAACACCTGACAATTTGATTAAACTTGTCTAACCTAAAGCTTGGCTAGGAACCAAATAATATATTAATGCAACCTATACTAAATTTGATTTTTGATTTAGTTTCGATAAAAAATAAAAGACGCAAGATTCTTAAATAGAGTGAGTAAATAATAGTGGACATTAATATTACATAAGGATAAGACTACACAATGGACGAGCTATAAACGGGACAAAACAGACACCCTTTTATTTTCAAAAACAGCACCTTGCCTTTTATGCTTTCTCCTATATGTCATCACTCTCGCATTGCACATAGTTAAAATATTCGGATCGGATTAACCGTTAAATCGAAAAATATTAGAATCAAATATTTAGGTTTTGTTTGCGACAACTTCAGCTCTGAGATTTTTTGGAACAAGTATAGTTTAGCTTCAAAAAATTAAGCGTATTTAGTTAAGTAATTTAAGTTTCATTTTATATTAAAAATAAATATTTAAATTATTTTATTATATTATACAAACTTTAGATTCAGCCTAAATTTGGCTAAATGTTGAAGTACCAAAAAGGTCAGATCGGTTTTGCACGACGGCATAAGGAATTAAGAATCCCAGAACTAAGAGTATCTCCAAGACATGAATTAAATTTTATTCCCTAAATCATATATAGAAATCATCCTAAAATCTATATTTTCCTAAAAATTAATTAATCTACAACAGTTTCCCTATAATCTCGATCTCTATTTTTTAAATCCTATAAATATGATCTATAATAAATAATAATTTTATATAAAACTTTGATACATTTAAATATGTATATCGTCCAACCTATAACAACGTGTAATAGAGAAAATAATGTACATGTAAGAGAAAAAATATGTGAAAATACAAATAGAAATTTCCTAAACTAATCATATATTTGAGAGAGATAAATGATTATTTAGGGAATGGATTAGAAAAATAACTCATTTAGAACATCTCCAAGAGAAGCTCTAAAGAGTTCTCTTCTCTAAATTTTTGGGACTAGGATTAAAAAATCTCCTCCAATAGATACTCTAAATGACTCCTAAAAAATAAAGGATCCTCAAAATTAATCATTGTATTCCCTACTTGTAGAGAACATACTCACATACTTTACTTTATAGATTCTATTGGAGAGAAACATATTTAGGCCCTGTTTGGAGGAGCTGCAGATTCTCAGAATCAGCTAGTCCAATTATCTAGCTGGCTGGTTGGAGTAGCTAGCTGTTGGGTGAGTGGATTTTATTCAGTGACATAGTAGGTAAATAAAAATCTGCAGAATCTGGAGAAGCTGGGTTAGCCAGCTTTTCAGCTACTAGACTTGGAGAGACTAACTGCTTCTGCAGATTTTGAAAATCTGGACTAACCGAGATGCTGTTTGGGGAAGCTTCTAGATACTAGAAGTATCTAGCCAGCCAGAAGCTCCTCAAACAGGGGCTTAAACTATATGTATCCTCAAAAATAGATCTCAAAAAATTATATAGGGAATTAATTTTTAAAGTGATTCTTGGAGATGTTCTTAGAAAGACTCTTGAAGCTTTATTTTTCACCAAAATATTTAAATTCAAATTTAAGTGATGCTCTAATTGCTCGAAACAATTCCAGCTCAAAGAGGGAATGTCTTCCCAAGTAGCCAAAAACGCGTATAAAAGGCAAAGGCGAACTCTCCCGGTCTCCTCCATCGCTAGGCTTCCCTTCCCCGCAAGAAAGCAAACCCAACAAAGACCAGGGTCGCCGCCGGCGATGGCGTCAAAGTTGGTCGAGGAGCACAGGTCGGGCGCGGACGTGCACACGGGGCACGAGCTTTGCGAGCGCAAGGCGCGGGAGTTCCTGGCCGAGCTCGGCCTCCCCGACGGGCTCCTCCCGCTCCCGTCCCTCCAGGAGGTGGGCTACAACCGCGCCGCCGGGTTCGTGTGGCTCCGGCAGACCCAGTCCGGGGGAGTGACCCACACCTTCGACAGCATCGGCAAGCAGGTGTGGTACGCCGCCGAGGTGACGGCGTTCGTGGAGAAGGGCCGGATGCACGGCCTCACCGGGGTCAAGAGCAAGGAGCTGCTCATCTGGGTCACCATCTCCGAGATCGTCGTCAGCCCCTCCGGCAGCAAGATCGTCTTCCGCACCCCCGCCGGCCTCGGCCGCGCCTTCCCCATCACCGCCTTCCAGCTCAACCCGGCGCCGGAGGCAGAGAAGAAGGCCACCGAGGAGGAGACCGCCGCCGCCGCCGCCACCACCAACTGATCCAAGAACCAATTCGACCGTGCGTGCGTGCGTTTAGCTGCGGCAACTGCAAGTAGTAGTAATCTGGTCGCCGGAGCTGCGAGATCCGGTGGTAAAAAGCAAAAATCGTGGTGTTTGTCCCCTCCCCTCCGAGTTGTGAGCCTGTGGCTCGATCTCATCCCCATCTCCGGTGTAGCGTCGCGTCCATGGATGATTCATGCAGAAATAAACTGTTCTTGTGAATTCCCAATTGCAGTGTACTACTAGTGTGTTAAAAATATCCCTGGTGGATCTGCGTGTTGGAAGGGCAGACCGGCAGAGCAATCGATAGCGCAGTTCTTGGCTGCTCCATCTCCGGCGATGTGATCGACGTGTGCAATTTTAGCCCAGATTTTGGCGATGCTAATGTTTGATCAAACGCCTTTCTGGGGTTACAATTTATTGCTTGTAAGCTTCCGCCTGTGAATGGGCAAAGGATTGACCAAGATTCAAGAAAACATTTTTTTCTTCATAAAAAACAGCAGAGAAGAGAGGGTTGATTACCTACCACCTGCCTAAAACCACCCAACAATTAAGGCATGCATGAGAGGCATGTGGTCCACTGGTCCTAGGTGGAATACAAGTTAGAACAGGTGATCCAACGGCTGGAACCGCCTCTAAAATAATCAACCACTGTTCGGTATTCGGTATTCCCTACCATATAAATTTACTCCTTATTTCTTATTGGAAAATTATTGAAAAAAGTCTAGAGAACCTTAATATAAATCTCCTAGTATATGCTCGTAGACAAATATTTTCATAAAACACCGAATAAATAACCATTGGGCGGTTTAGAGATGACAATTTTTTATAGGAAGAACTTTGAAGACCCACTATTTCCCTAACTATAAAATCATATTTTTATAGTAAGATGTTTGGAACGGCGGTTTTACTGTCCACGTGATACAAGACATCAATATGGATATTAGGATATACATATGGCTGCACACCGACATTTTATAGCTAGGGACTGGAACCAATGAGCGAGGCGGACAAGCGAGGAGGGGTCGCTGGGCATACGGGGGCACGACCATGGTGTCACAGGCATAAGAATGTGGTGCGTGGACCGTTTGGGCTTAGGGTAGATGGTGGCGTCAAAGGGCTTAGGCGTAGCACATGGTGACACGTGGGACCTAGTAGGTGCGAGGAGAGGGGCCAGTCGACAAACAAGAAGGGAGGATGAAGGAGGACGACTGAGAAGAGAGAAGGTTCATCTATATTAGACTTTAGGGGTCTCGCCTATTAGCCACATGTATCGAGCCGTATCAGTTTCTTTATATCAAATGTCGACTAAAATAGTCCCTCTTTTTTATCCGACATTAATTTGGAACTACATGCATCTAAAGCACCCTTTACTAAAATCAATGTACTTGTATACAAACCTAGAGCAATAGCACGATGAACCAAAAAAATCCCAGGTCAAGGGTAATTTCTTTGGTTTAGAATGGACGGGGTATTAAGGGGGTGTTTGGATCTATGGACTAAAATTTAGTCCGTGTCATATCATAAGTTTGGACATTAATTTAAAGGACTAAACGTGAACTAATTATAAAAACAATTGCAGAATTAGAAGATAATTCACGAGACGAATTTATTAAGCCTAATTAATCCATGATTAGCAAATATTTACTGTAGCATCACATTGTCAAATCATGACGTAATTAGGCTTATTAAACTCGTCCCGTGAATATTCCACCGATTGTAAATGGGTTTAGCAAATAGTCTACATTTAATACTTCAAAATAGTATCTAAACATTCGATGTGATTGTAGCTAAAATTTAGTGTTAATTTTTCTGTGTCATTATAATTTTTATGGTATGTCATGACAAATAGAGGTCACCATAGTTACTGCAGTGACATGTAAGCAATTTTTAAAAATTACAATAAAATTTAGCCCCAATGCAAACACCGCTAAGAATTCGGATGTGCGCGCGCATGATGCAAGAAAATTGCGACTTTTGTTCTTTTTGTTTGCAATTGTAGTTCCAAGTTTAAACTGAAAATGGTTCAGATAAAAAAACCCAAATTTAAACTACTCTTACCTGCGGATGAAAGTGGTTCAAACTTCAAAGCGGAATCCAGTCCCATCCGAGCTATGAATGCACAGAGTTGGACCATCTCAAGCATGGCCCAACCAGCCACGGCCTAGTGTTCGGCTTTAGCCCAAAATTATCTCAAACGCACCTCTTCCGCCGCCGCCGCCGCCGCCGCCGCACGAGTCTGTCCGTTGTTCACCACTTACCACAGGTGTGGTTGGAGTAAATCCTTTTGCCTCTTCATCTGTTCGTTCCGAACTGCAACTTTAGAGATTACGATTCTTGAGTTGGAATCTGTTCTCCTTTTGCGGGGATTCGATCCGTATAAACCCGAAGCAGCAGGAGATAAAGTTAGTTTGAAGTGCGGATCTTCATCCCTAACGGAAGATCCAAGTAACCATTGATGCGATTGCGTCGCTATCTGATATTCTCATGCGGATTGCGACGCGAACTGGTTCGGGGAACTTGGCCTTGGATGGGAATGCAGTTGTTAGCCTTTCTCTGCATTTATTTGGGGGAAGTGCAGTTGTAGGGCTTGTCATGCTGACACTGTTGATGCTTGATGCCGTCGTGGCACAGTGCACGCCTTAATCAGGCCGACACAGCTTATTCATGTAGCGGCACTGATTGAACTTCCCTATTAACTTCTAGTGGCACTGATTGAAGGAACCTGCCACTTAATTACATTCTTTCAAGATTACCTGTAATCTGGTATGCTTTTGGTACGATCTTGCCTAGATAAGTTCCATAATGACCATGAATATGTTTATTTCAGCCTACTACGTTTAATTTCAGCTTCAACCGTCCATGCAAACTGTCATCTTGGCACTGCAAGGCATCCATTCAAATTTGACAGTAAGTCATACAAACTGAAGGTTCACAGCAAGCTTGTTATGTGAGTACGGATTGGCGGAGCTGTGTTAGCTGCACCTTTTGAAATCACCACTCAAATTTGACAATTTTTCATCATTATTTTGAACTCAGTCATCTTGACCCCATTAGTTTGAGAGGTTGCCACGGCGCCACCGATGGATTATACTAATAAGATGCATGCCTTAATCATGCCAACATAGCCCATTCATTGTAGTTTTGTTGACAATTGATGTATCACACCTGCTCTGAACTTCACTATTAATATCTAATGTCACTGATTGGAAGAGCCTGCTGCTTTTGAATTACTTCTTGGTTTGTTGTCAGTTGATGTGAATAAAATATACTAGGTACAACTTGATGATACAATCTTATTTATTAGTTGGTACTGTTAAAATATCAGCAATAGCTAAGCATGACCTGTAAAAGTTAATTACTAGTCTTCTCTAGAATTACAGCTGCCGTTAGACAAGAAGTCAATTTCGTTTTTAACAGCTAATGTAGGTAGCTGCTGAAGTAGGTAACTGAGATGCTGTTGAAGTCGGCATGCCCTGCATCTAGCTGATTGAAGCCATAAGCATATGCCTTAAGAGTTAAGACTCATGAAATAAGAAGTATTTAGCTGTATACTAGATACCTAGTTGCTGAACTCAGCATGCACTGCATCTAGCTGATTGAATTTGAAGCCATGAGCATATACTGGAAGGCTCATGAAATAAAAAGTTACTAGTAATAAACAAGTACTAAATTTGTGTATGTCATTTAGGACTGATTAGGACAAGTAGGTTTGCAGAGTCTATGAAACACCCAAGTGAACCCCAAATCCCCAATGTAACAGTAAGCATTGTATCCACCCTTTGACCCTTATACTGGTATGTGATCAGTTCAGTAGTAGTACTCTGGTTCCTCTGTTTTCCTTGCTTGCAATTGTAAGCTTTATATTAGCATCAAGAGAGTAGTCTGGGTCAGCTCATTCAGAGGAAATGGAAAATTGATGTCTATGCCAAATATTGTTGAAGGAACCCAACCATATCGTCTATATAAATCCTGTAGCGTGTAATTTGTTGGACAAATATTGCTGCACCTGACATACCAGTCCATCCACTTTTTAATTACATGTGATTGTATGCTTTTGGAACAATGTTGCCTACATAAGTTTCACAAACCATATGAGCTCACACAGTGTGGTGAAATAGATGTCCCAACAGGCATGTGCATGAATGTGTTTATTTTGTTCTATTACATCTAATTTCAGCTTCATCCATTCATGCAACCTGTTTCTCCTCTTGGCCCTGCAAGTCATCCATCGATAAAAACAGGTCAAGGGTTCGCTGCACTCTTGCTCTTCTCAATGGCAGTGCTAAACATTGTTGAAAATGCAGATTAATAAAATGGATGCCTGGTCAGCCCAGACTGGTGTGGGTTATGTGTTTTCGGTTTGACATTGTGTAGTCTAGTAATATACCAATATTTGCTTGATAGTTTGCAAAAAAAAAATTCCTTGATTTTCCCTGATGTATTTTACAATTGATTCCATGTAGTTTCACTAGTTTGTAGTAGTAAACTAGTATTATTTTCTTGATAGTTACTTTACCTTTAAATATTTGACAACTAGTGAATTCATTCATCTGGACATGTTGATTTTAATACCAAGTTGAAACGGTGATAGACCCATCCAGAACACACATTCCTTAGAGCAGAAGAGGTGAAATGGACCAACATATTTGATTGCTTTACCAAACATGTTCAATCTGAATACCATGCATGGAGATGTCGCTTGTATTTGATAACGAAACACATGCTGTGGCAAAATGTTCGTGGATCTATGGTCTATCGTAGTGCTACTGGGCTGCATAACTTCTCAATTATTGGACCTCAGGATATTACTATATTACTTAAACATTTCATGTGGCTATGTCTGCAGATTACACAGGTTTCTGAATGGATAACACATGGTAGGGTAGACTGATATGACATTAGATATGCTCGGTCTGTAAACAGATGCATTACTGTGCCGTGAATTCAGCTCCGGTAAGTTGCTTCTGCAAATCCTCCTCGAATCCATGTCACTTTCGATTAAACTGGTATGGTTTAATTCTTCCATTATAGTTGATGAACAATGTGTTTTTTGAATACAAGGTAATTCTTTTATTATAGTTGATTAACAATATATTTTGGATGTCAAGAATTTGTATTTTGATCTGTCCTGATCTCAATTAATTTTGTTCTCATTTCGCAATTGTTCATTTCAACAGGTATCTTGTATCTTTTATAGTAGACGGTACTGTACAAGTGCAAATAGATCAATTCACTCTAGGGAAATATAGATAAATAATGAACAGGATTAGCTGTGTAGCTCTGCAAGCTTTGGCTTTACTTGTATAGTAGAACTAGTGAACTACACTAGTGTGAGCGAAGGAGCCCAGTAGTTGTGTAGTTAAGTGACCACATTTGGCATATTCCACATCAGTAAGGTGGCAACAGTAGGTTGGTTTGGATTGCACTGACCTGTTACTTTTTCTCAAGAATGCACTCATATTGTGACATGCATTGCTATATATACTTTGAGTTGACAACTAAATAGTTGAACCAACCTGCGAGGCCCAATAGTTAAGTAGGTCGGGCCCCTATACGCTGGGCTTCGATTTTCCTTTTGTTAGTCTTTAATGTTTATTTCTTGTTGAGGGTGTGTTTAAAAAACTTATTGTCGAGGAGGATGTCACTATGGTTTATTATCGTGACAAGTTGCAAAATCTGATGGATGTGCAGCTTTTATTTTGTACCGGTTGAAAAATTTTAGGTCTATTCATGATAAGTTGTTTAGAAGAAATATTACCAAACACACCATGAGTCTTTGTTTCTTTATTTCTTTGCCAATTGATTGACATGTTTTGCTTAATGATCTTACGGTAGTTAGAACGAACATGTACTTACGAACAGTACCAGTGCTAATAGTGTGCCTAACTACTTCCATGTGATTTGTTTTGTTTTTTCATACTCAGACTCAAAATTTGAAAAATTTGACAAAATTGTAATTTTTTTACTGATTTTCTAAAGCATAGCAACAGATTCTTATAATCATTTGATTTCTATATAAATTGGTGTGCTATCTGATTTGATGTTGATCAAATAAAAAAGTTATGGCTTTACTGAATTTTTGTAACTAGCATGTCCCACAATAAACACTATTCTTTGGAATATAATATTTTCAATTATTTAATTATCCTGTGGCGAATTGTGTTTGCCTCCTTAGTTGGTCATAGAAAAACAGTGTAAATTAACACGTGCAGAATATTCTAAAAGGACAAAATTAACTTTCAAAATATGTCATTTCACAATATAACACCAGCAATGATCGATCTGGTTCTCTGCTCCGATAAAATATTACCAGTCTAATAATTGATCGAACAAGAACACAATAAAAAAAGAGATTCCAGGTTATATCATATCTCGCAAAAGTACATATATGATTGATCGGCCTTCTTTTTAATTAATTAATATAATTGGTCTGGGTGTATGAGCATGGTTGCTTCCTGGTTCTTGAGAAGTGGGCATAACATCTGGTGCAATTGGTTAGAATTTAGAGAAGTTGAGGTTCTCTAGCTTCTGTATCGCTTGGGAGTTTCACAAACTGAATTAAAAATATAAATCATTTGGGGGAATTAAGAATAGCTAATCTTTAAATTTGCAGCAACAGGAACATTTGTCCTGATATATGCCATGTCCATATCTTATTAATCAACTGATGAGATTTACTAGAGCTCACATATTGTTCTTGTTTTCCTTGAAGAGCTTCCTGGGCCCTGTGCTGGTGCTGCTCCAAGCCTCCAGTTCACCAGGCAACTTCAAAGGCTCCAAACTAGATACCCTGAGGTAGGTCAGATGCCTTCTGCACTAGGCTTTCTCTGCTGGAAATTGCTGGTTAATACCCAATCTAAAGCACTTTAGTTGATCTAGGTTTAAGTTAGGTCAGATGCCTCTGCACTAGCTATATATGCTGCTGGCATCAACTATTTTCAATCGTGTGCTTTAACCAGTTCTCTAATCCAAGAGTAATGATAATTAGCAGGAGGTTCAAGACGCGTATGCTTAATCATCTAGCATCACTCCAAGTTCTATATCTGTTTTACAACGTAAGTCGTTTGATTAAGTTTAAGTAAAAAATATATTAACAGTGACAATATTAAATAAGCATACTATTAACTGATCTGATGTTATAATTGTTAATATATTTTTTCATAAAATTAGCCAGAATCGAAGGAAACAACTTACACTGGAACTGATACTACATGGGATGATCTGTTCATTCTCTGCAATACTTTTGGACCACTTGGGTCAATAATGCAATGGTGATGCCATACATTGTGTATGTGTGTGCGAGAAGATAAGATATAAATCAGATCTGAGTTAGCGAATTGATGATGAGCATCTTTAGAACATACGGAAGAAAAGGTGCTCTGAGTTGGGTATTGTACCATCTGTGACAGTGAAAGACATCAAACATTTGTTTTTTTATATATTTTTCTTCGAGAGAGGGAGCGAATCGAACCTTTTAGTCGTATTAATATATATATATATATATATATATATATATATTATTGGATGGTCCTTGGCAAAAAGTAAAACCATCTGGATTTGGTCAAGTCGTCCACAGCAAGTCAGGTAGTGCTTTGAGACTGGGAGTACGTGTGGATCAGCTTAGCTTTGAGTGCTGTGGAAATGATCTTTCAGTTGTCACCAATACAACGTTTTGTGCATTGCCAACTGTTAGCTAGCTTAGCCAGTAGTTGACTTGAAAAAGCAGTCTTGAGTTTTTCATCCACTACCAAAAAAACCTCATGTGGATATTCCATCAAAGACGGTTTGTTAATTAATATATTCTGTATTTTTTTAGTTTTAAAAAAAATCGGTTATCGATACTTCATCGGTAGACTAGAAATTAGGGATTAATAATTAATATTTTAATTTAGGATTAACTAAATTAATTGGTTGACATGAAACAAACAGTTACATTATATGTATTAGAGTGTTCTAACCAAGAGAAACAGTATCGGGTTTGGGTTCTCTCTTTTTATCTCTGTCATTCTCTCTCTACCTGTCTTTTCTCACTTTTTCTCACATCTTTTTCATTTGGTGTTGCCGTTCTATGAATCTCTCTTATTCTCTCAGCATGTTTTCTCATTTGGTGCAACGTGATTTGCAATTTGCATCTCTCTCGTTCTCTCCATTTCTCCACGGAAGAATAGGGGTGGCAGTTTGATTCATAGCTCGTGAGCCAGCTCGGGTTTGAACCGAGCTAAGCTGGACTCGGCTCGCAGTGTTATCAAGCCGAATTCTAACGGCACTATTTAGCTTGGCCATCTATCGAGATGAGCAAGCTTGCGAGCGGTTCACTGGCTCGACATTTGGCCCATGTCAAGGGGCCTGTGAGGCAAGATCGAGTGGCCTAACCTAGCTAGCAATCACACACACAACAAGGCAATAGTGAACCGTCACGACAACGCTCCTAGTCTTAATTCGGTAGTTGGCCACCTGTTGTCCCTCGTCTGGCTGCCCTCGGCGCATAGTCGTCGGCGGTCGCCACTCACCGCTCGCCGCAAATCAATAGGCAACATGAACATACCACCACCGGCCACACAGTCTTGATTTGTCCACTGCCTTAGTCACGATTCAGTCGCCAGTTATACCCTGCCTAGCCGTCCCCTCACGGCTTTGCCTAGCCAATGTCGGGTCCCACTCGTTGCCCGTCGCCTACTGTCGCTCGCTCGCCTGCCAGTCAGTCCTCTCTCCCGGCCTCCCACACTCCCAGTCTCCTGCTATGCCTTCCAACCTTTCCTTGTTGCCACTCCTGTTTCCCCTCCTTCCATTGCCGACACTTGCACATGGTGACCGACGCCTGAGTGCCCAACAACATGATTTTGATGCAAGCGAGCCAAGACGAGCGGGCTTACGGCTTGAACAAGCCCAATTTTTGGCTCATTTGGACGGCTAGACTCGACGGGCTCGACTCAGCTAAATAGGCAAAGCTCTCCTAAATAGGCTCTAGATTTATGGTAGATAGTTTCACAATTTGAATCTGTGAAACATCTCTTTAGCAACTCTAACATTTTGTATCATTAGAATCTCAACTCCATAAAGTTGGCTGCTCCATGAAACTATAGAGTTAAGATGTTTAAGATAACTTCATCCTACTTGCTCCACAATGGAGTTAGCAGCGAAGCTCTCCCAAACACATCCTAAATCTCAAACCTATCAGAAACTTTTAGGGAAAATAGACTCTCTGTCCGTCCTTATCAGGCATTGAATATATCAATGTTAGAAAAATCGGTGATCGGTAACTGATCGGCTGACCACCGAGTAGGGATTAATCGGTTAATCGGAGGATTAACTGAATTAATCGGTTAATCGGAGGATTAACTGAATTAATCGGTTGACCAATTAATCGGTCGACACCGGTCAACATAACACATGTAATATGCAAATCTATGTATATTTTCTATTTTTCTATGAATATAATTATACAAGTACAATGCATATGGTATACCTGTGAGTTTTTTTCTGCATATGTATGTGCTTGAAAGGTTGGTTGGAGTTGATAAACCTACAAAATACACAAGTAAGCAACACTTACTAAAAGCAGTGAGCTTGAGCAGTCAGCTGAGCAGTGAGGGGAGCCGACGGCACGGAGGGGAGCTGAGCTCGGGCGGGAGGGGAGCCGACGGCGCGCGCTCGAGCGGGAGGGGAGCCGGCGACGCGCGCTCGGGCGGGAGGGGAGCCGGCGACGCGCGCTCGCGCGGGGACGACGGCGGGATGGCTGGGCGACGGACGGCGGGGCGGCGGGCACTGCTCGGCGTCCAGATCTGGCCTGTGGCGCTCGCGCGGGAGGGGAGCCGGGCGATGACGGCGCTTGCTGCGGGGACGACGGCGGGATGGCTGGGCGGCGGCCGGCGGGGCGGAGGGCATTGCTCGGCGTCAGATTTGGCGTTTGACCGAGAGAGAGGGAAGAGGGGGAAAGTGACGGGAGAGAGGGAAGAGGGGGAAAACCCTATTTTTTTGCAGCTCCCCAGGCCGGGCCGATTAATCGGTTGGCACCGATTAATCGGGTTGACCACCGATTAATCGGTTTGACCGACCGATTAATCGGTCCACCGATTTCTGGCCGATTTCAGCGAAAATTAACTGGATCATGGCCGATCACCGATTAATCGGCTGATCGGCCGATTTTTTCAACACTGGAATATATTCAATATTGATTTTTTTTATAAACAACTCTGAGACAAGTTTTCAGTAATACATATATATATATATATATATATAATGTTTAAAAAAATAGAAAGCCGGACCACTTACAAGTCATTATCTGCTTATAAGAGGTGAGAAAGTGCATGCCGATATATTCGTTAGGTTGTAGATTACGTGCACCCAAAGCGAGTGATACCTAACTTAATTATCGAGCATGCGTCTGACTGCATACTGCTGATAAATCATAAATGGCAGGACAGGACTCAAGAGATCGATCGATTGAAAGGGATATTTAAATGGTCCGTCTTGCTACTAACTAATATAAATAATAATGCCTAGCTAGCTAGTTTGATAACTCACTACGTCATGTTCCTCGCCAAGTAAAATTGTCAAAAATAACTGATCGAGTGCTGATACATATATATATACGGTACGTGTGTCGTCGTCTTAGCGTGTGACGACTTGTAATTTTGTTGGAAGCAACTCCTATCTCACTATCAGAACGGTGTTGTTACCCGTGTGCCAAAAACACACCGGAATTAGTCTTTTTCATGTGCTAGCACTGGTATTATTAGCCACACGCCGGAGCCTCGAGTCTTTTTCGATGGTACTACTTAGTCATTCATCTAAGTCATCTAGCATAGATTGGATGGTGTGAAATCCGTCACTGTGAAGTCTTCACCGACCGTTACAAAGTAGATCTTACTACACAAAAGCTTCCTTCCGCACCATCGGATCTCCACCCAACGTAACGCTCGAGATTCACCGATGTCCCTCTTTAGTCTGATCTCGTTTCAATTTTGTTTGTGAACGATGCAACAACTTTTTGAAGAAAAACAGTCGTGTTTACACCTTTCAGCTGTAAATAAATAATCTAAAGCCTTAAGGATCGGAGCACGCAACCTTTAGTACAGGCAGCCCGGTTCAGGAGCCTGGTGGAAGCGAATGACTCCGTTTTATTTTTGAGGTGTTTGGCTCGGAATCTGGTGGAACGGAGTGACTCCAAAAGAAGAATATTTTCCTAAGATCCAGAACCATCCGTTCCCCCAAAAAAGAAGGAACCGAGCGGCTCCTTCCTTCCCCGTCCCTCCCGTCTGCAGCCCGCATGCCTCCCTCCCCGAAAAAAGGTGTGTTCTTCTTCCCGCACCCTCTCCTCCCGGCGCTCCTCTCTAGGCACCGGCAGCAGGACGGCGCCGGTCGCCCACGGACGCGCGCTGGAGGTCGGCGTCGCGCGCGCTTGCCGGCTGCGCCCGCGGCTGCGCCCTGCTGCGCCCGTGGCTGCGCGTGGCCTGTGACTACGGCTGCGCGTGGCCTGGCCGGATTTCAGATCTGAAATCGATTTGTTGAACCAAACAAGGGATAAAACCATTCCGTTCTATCAGATTCTAGAACCAAACAAAAAACAGAGTGGCTTCATTCTTGCTTCCAAATGCAGAACAGAACCATTCCGTTCTCAGAATCTAGAACGGAGTCATTCCGTTCTTTCAGACTCCTGAACCAAACGACACCTAAAGGAGGTATATTATATGAAACTAAGTTAATGACAAGAGCACAAACAAATGAATTAATTATATATTGGAAAGTTTTTTTATGAAGAATGTTTTCGAATGAATCGTATATTATTCGCCGACCGAGTCCTAATAAGTTGAATATATATTATCTGCTGGTTTTAGAGTTCACGTTGTTTTTCAGACTTCCCTATGAACATCCAAGATTGTAAAATTATGGCCACCTTGCGCACATATTAGTAAGTTTTCTAGGGCAATATATTCATTCACCGCCCGTGCTTCTCGCGCCAAAAAAATGGAATCAAAAGAATAATCCAGCTAGCTAGCTATACACAAATATGCTGGTTTTGCTTTTGTGGAGATATATAGATCTCCAGCAGTATATATATATACACAAATGCTATTCTACACCACGGGTGTAGAATGCTATTCTACACCGACGTGGAATGGAGGGGGTTGGGATTGGGTGGGGTGTGGGAGCACGAGATGATCGGTGTAGAATAGCATTCTACACCCATAGTGTAGAATAACGTTCCCGTATATATATATATATATATATATATATATTTCACACGGGCAAATCTTTAGCTCTAACCCCTTAGCTTACTGTCCCTTAGGTCAATATCATGTACTAGAGCATCTAATAATTGAAGAACCAAAAAGCTAGGAAGCCAAAAAAAACCTACCTCAATTATTGGCATTTCAGTAACAGTGGTGCACACTCATCCAGGGACAAGAAAATATGCTTGGAAAGCAACAAAATCTAGCTTGAATTGGATGTACATGCATGCATATGCATCGATCCACTACTATATGCATGTGTGATAGATGAACGGACGGCAGCACGTACTCGATCTCTCACACAGTCACACTCAGTCAGTGATGGCCATCCATATTGCGTTAGTTTGACATGCATCATGCATATCATATCGATCGGTCCCCTATATATATACCACACACAGTAACACATGGAAAATTAAACCCCAGAGATAAGGCCTAATTTATAATAGTTCGTTCGGATGTGCCTAGCTAGCTATATATCAAAACTGAAACGCATGCTTTAATTTGCTGCCGGATGCATGTGATCCATGTTCTTCATGTCGTTAAGTTAGTGCGTACGTGTGGACGGTGCAAGTTGTTGTGTGTATCTGCTAGGCGCTAGCTAGAAATGTAGAGTAATCTCTGGTCAGAACATGCATGTCTAGTAGCCTCACAAACTGCATCAATCAAATTGTGTCTCACACTTTGTGTTTCCTCGCTCTGTCGACTGCAGGAGAACTTCGAAACTAGAGAGTTTTTTTTTTCTCGTATGGACTGTGTGGATATGTACCAAGTGGGCAGCATGGGCGAGGTGCGTGCAAAATGGGATGAATTTAGATTTTTTTTTAAATTAGTATTTTTTTAAAAAAATAAATTTGTAAATCGGATTCGAAAAATTACAAAAATAGCATCCGGTCGGCCGCCCATCGGCCGACTGGCGCCCGGAACGCGCCGCGGCGCGCCACGCCTAGGGATGGCAGTCGGGTCTGACGGGTACGGGTAGTACATACCCATACCCGTACCCGTTTACCCGACGGGTAGAAATCCATGCCCATACCCGCTACCCGCGGGCACCGTATACCCGCGGGTATACCCGTTTACCCGTGAAACGGGGTGAAGAGAAGGTGCGACAGTGAGAATGTGAGATTGGATCGGCACAGAGGCTGGCTGGAGGCTCGTCACGACGGACGCGGCCTTGTCGTGGTGGCGGGAGCAGGAGGCGGTGAGGGCAACTTGCGGGACGACCTCGTCTCGTCACAGCCTCACCGTGGCGGCCAGAGCTGGCGGCGCGCGGGACGGCACCGAGCGCCGGCGAGAGGGGCGGCGCCGAGCGTCGGCGAGCCCGCGAGGGCGTGTGATGAGGACATCACTAGCTCGGATATGACCATGATTGTGAGCAAACAAACTAAGGTGCATGCTTTCTACGTTAGATTTAAATTTTATTTATTTGAACCATGGATGCTACACCATGAGGTACTTTTAATTTCAATTACAGAAATTCTCACATGGATCAAGCAACACGTTGAGAGCGCAAAAAGGGCATGGAACATCATGGAAGTTGATTGGGGACCAAGTCAAAGGCATGAAAACATAATATACAATTTTGGGACGTTATTTATGTGCCAAGAGAAAGTGGAGAAGGCAACAATGCAATAAATATTCGTACTCCCGAAGGGACTCTTGTAACTGCAGAAATCCAAGATTAAATGGAGCATATCTTTCAACTCCCAAGGTTGTTTAATGCAAATAAGTACTTGTTGGAAAGGTCTCTTCGTCTGCTTTCCAACGGATCAAGAATCAATGGCAGAGGACAGACGAAACGTCCATAAACTGCCGAAGAACACTCGTGACTCCTGAGTTTCTAGTTTTCCCTTTAAAAGCAAGTGGTAGCCACAAAAGAACTCGGGTTTTGTTTGATGTAAGTTAGCTGCTGCTACTTCCTTGTAACGCGCGTGTCGGCTAGACCGCCCGATTACTTGAATCAAAACTCCAACTTCTATCACATCCGTGAGTGTTTGCTTGTCATCTTGTTCTTGCTTGTTCTTCGATTGCTTGCAGGTTCAAGGCTGTTCTTGGAACGGCAAGAGCAGCAACAACCGAAGTCGGTGTAACTATCGCTAAGGCGCAGCATCCTTGTGGTTGTTGTAGTCGGGTAGCACAACATCGATTTCCACCCCCAAATCGTAGTTATCAGGAGACGGTGTACCTGTCGCTCAAGGCGCCACACCATCTTGGTTGTGGTAGTCGGGCAGCCAACGTCGGCTTCCACCAAATTCACCACATCCTCCATCTCTCATCGAAAGATCGGGCTCCCCCGTACCCGTCGGGTCCATTAGCGTGGCTAGACGGCCCAGGCCGCCAGATAAGTGGCGGCTGAGGGTTTGGGGAGGGAGGAGAGAAAGGAGAAGTGAATGTCTAGGGTTTGATTTTAATTTTTATATCTATGTAATCGGGTAAACGGGTAAATGGGTATGGGTAGTCAATACCCATACCCATACCCGTTTACCCGTCGGGTATGATTTGAGGAACATACCCAACCCTAATAGGGTTTTTACCCGCGGGTAAACGGGTAAACGGGTACCATTGCCATCCCTAGCCACGCCGCGCCCCGGCCGTGCCCCGCCACGCTAGCGCTAGCGCTCGCGCCCCAGCTAGCGCCCACGCCGCGTGTTGCGCCTGCACCCGTGCCCCAGCTTGCGCTCGCGTCGCGACCGCTCGCCTCTCGGCCCCCACACCCCCGTGCCCCCTTGCCTCACACGCCCCCTTGCGCGTGCGATCGGCGCGGGGGCGCACGGGCGCTGGGACGTGGGGGTGCAGGGGTCGAGAGGCGAGCGGGCGCGGCGCGAGCGCGGACTGGGGCGTGGCAGGCGCGGCACGAGCCCTGGCGCGAGTTTGGCGCGGCGCGCCGCAGCGCGTTCCGGGCGCTAGTCGACCGACCAATGCAAGTGGCGATTGGCTGCCAGTCAGCTAATGATTGACCGACCGGATTCTATTTTTGTAATTTTTTGAATCCGACAAACAAATTTGATTTTTTTTAAAAAAATATTATTTAAAAAAATCATGAATTTATCCTATGACCAAACCTTTTGTCGGCCGGCGATTTTATATGACACTATATTGTTGTTGCATATATCACGCACATTGATCTTTCTACTCGTCGAAAATACGACACTATCACAGAAATAAACTTTATTAATGTATTTATAGTGATAGCTAAAAAAGACATGTATGACTAATAAATCATTAGTGATAAGTCTGTTTATAGCCATCATCAAAAGATATTATTAATAACACATAAGCCTATATAACATCATTAGTACGTGACGGTCTCCTTAAACAGAGATTTAGGTTACGGAAAGGTATAGTAGTACTCTCGAGAATTTGAGTTGCACACTATCGGCAAATAGTTAGCAATGTTCGTACTGTTAGAAGTTGTCTCACCAAAAGAAGGAAATTATTTTAAGGAAATTGTTTATTTTTTTATTTGGCTGTACGCATTAAATGTAATCACTATTTTGGATAGTACAGTTGAACAAAGTCGTGGTATTAAATAATAATATGTTGTTTTTTAATGGAATGTACTTTTACCAATGAAATCATATGTGATACTTTTTTTATATGCAAATACAAAATTATATGTTATGTATGTACCAAATGTTTGCAAGAGAAGAAGGGTGTTTAAAATTTGTTCATTCTTGTAACATTTTGGGATTCTTTTTGGGAACGCAAATCAGGTTAAATTGATTTCTCTCCAACCCTATAAGTAGGGAGTGAAAAGATTAATTTTAGGGATTTTTTTATTTTGAGGAGTCATTTAGAATATCTATTGGAGTATGTTTTTTAGCTGTAATCTTAAAAATTTAGAGAATGAAACTATTTAGAGCTTCTCTCGGAGATGCTCTAACTTCTTATCTCTATTATTAGGGATTTTAATCTAAAATGTCAATCTAACAACTCCTATATTTTGTTCCCAGATTTTAAAGATTTTTAAAATCTTTTTCATCCTTCCTACTTCTAAAGAGTAGCTCTCATTCTCTATCCATTCCATCCCATCCATCGATTTTTTCTCATTCTCTATCCGTTCTGGTCCTATCCGTCGATGATACAAAAGATATAAATAAAAGGAAAGATGAGAGATTTAACAAGTATGATCTATATATACCAATGAGTGATATAAGAGTAAAATACAAGGAATATGATATCGAGAGTTTGCTTAAGAGTAAGAATAATATATATTTAGATATTGAATTTTATTATAAGGAGTCCTATATGATATATAATATGCATGAGGGCTGAATTTTTAGCCATCTTGGAGATGCTCTCACAATGCTTTAGGATAGATGCAGACCAATAATTATACCTAAACTTTCTGTTTAAAATTAGTTCCAATCCAATAGTAACACAACATACTCTCCTTTTTAAAAAAGGGCAAAACCTAATTGATGAAACTGAAAAGAAAGAATCTAATCGACTAAAAAGAGAGGCATCGATCGGTGGTGAAAATGACTTGGTCGTTCGTTCAACACTTAGTTCAATTTATTCCAACCAAAATGGATTTAATTTGCAGGGAAGCTAGCTAGCTTAGCTTAGCTTGTACCATCAAGGGGGTCGGATGATCCCAATAATTGGACGGCCAAAACCTGACGTTTAGTTGCCGACGAAAAGCATCTCCTGTATACGCATATGCTAGCTGCCATCGTTGCCGCGATCGAATATATGTATGTGTACGTGTGCTTTGGTACTGGTATTAATATTCATATTCTCTTTAGACAAGCAAGCGATTGCAAGAAAGAACAGAAAGTGACATTGTTTCCAGGAGGATTGAGACTTAATTTGCCGACGCGAGATGTACGTGTCACCGTTTTTATCACGTAGTGGTGTCTACTATATATATCGCATGATCGATCTTTAATTAGTGATAGATGCAATCCCTCATTCCCTCTGTATTATAATAATATTAGAATCATGTTTGATATTTTATAGTATAATAAATTTGAACAGTATATGTGTTCAGATTTGTTATATTATAAAATACCAAATTCGGTCTTAGATTATAAGTCTATATGACAGGAGATATATGATGATTATAAGTAATAATAATAGTTATTGTCTATTACCAATAATTTAGTTTGTCTAAATTAAGTAGTAGCCATGAAATTGACAGCCAGCGTGTTAGTCTGTATAAAATTTAGCCATTGAACCCAACATACACATATAAATGTATGAAAATGATTTGGCTGGCTGAAACATATAAAAATAAATTATTTGTTAGGTGAACTATTGGTGTGAGGTGGTGGGATGGTAAGGTGGCTTAGCATGAGACTAATTGAGGCTGTGGATTTGATTTCTAGAATGACTCCGAACGAGATGAGATGCATGGTAAGGTGATTTTAATTGCTTACTGGTAGCCTAGCTAGCTTGAGTGTGTGGAATATTTTTGTAAAAAATCACATGTGGTTTAATTTCTTAAGAAAGAACCACCTGTAAAAATTATCCTTTTTATAGATGGGTTATATATTCATAATTCATTAGTAAAGATACCGAATTATATTATATTACTATGTGCAAAAATATATTTCAACCTCGTAGTAGTTAAGGTTGGAAAAAAACTCGTACCTCGTTAGCTCAATCGGCTCGTGATCGGCTCGATTCGTTTTATTTTCCTAACGAGCTAAACTAATGTTTTAGTTCGTTAATATAACGAGAGAGACTAGTAGTACAAGTCTAAAATAATTAATTGCACATATGAGATATCCACACTTTGTACGCTACTCCATCCATCAGCTCCATATGGACACGTGAGTGTGGGAGAGGAACAGACATCTATCTTGTTTCAATTTCCTTCTTGTTTCGTAAATGACCATATATATATATATATATATATATATATATATATATATATATATACGGTAGCGCTATTCTACACTACGTGTGTAGAATAGCTATTCTACACCAACTACTTTTAGTAGCGGATTTTCTCAGTAGAATAGCAATTGAGTACTACTTTTTTTCAGTAGTAGATTTCTCGGTAGAATAATTATGCTACACCCGTGGTGTAGGATATCATTTGTATATATATATATATATATACAAATGATATTCTACACCGACGTGGAATGGAGGGGTTGGGATTGGGTGGGGGGTGGGCACGATTGGGATGATCGGTGTAGAATAGCATTTACACCCATAGTGTAGAATAGCGTTCCCGTATGTATATATATATATTTAGATAGATAATGGAAGGAATCCTGCTGTTAGTACGTCGAATGCACATGGCGAACAAGCGTGCAACACATAGTACACGCTACATGTCATGTACCCTCAACTCCACTAATTAAACCACCGGCACCGCTCAGCTCGTCTCTCGTCGCCGGCGAGGTCGTCCACGGCTATATATATATCCCCATCGTCTTTCCCGCCTTTCACCACTGCACCATCCAACCCCATTAATTCCTTTAATCTGCACGGTTTCACTACACATGGATCGCCACGGCGGCTCCCAAGGCGCTGGCGGTGGCGTCATCGTCGTCGGCGGCGGCGGCGGCGGGCAGCAGGAGGTGGTCGTCGACGGGGCGTTCCTGATGGAGTTTCTGGAAGACACGCCGGCGGTGGCGGAGCAGCAGGCGCAGACGGAGGACGACGACGACGTCGTCGACGACCGGCTGATCCGTGTCATGCGGTCCCTCGAGGCCGAGATCGGCGGCGGGACGTCGGAGCCGGTTACAGACGGTGGCGGCGACGGCGCGCCGGGCGTGCCGGCGAGCGGCGGCGGCGATGACGACGACGGCATGCTGGAACCGGAAGACATGCTCTCGGACGACTTCAACAGTACTAGCCGGGGCTCTAGCTCGACGGAGGCCGCGCCGCCGCTCCTGCCGTTCGAGTACTGGGCGGAGATGCCGCCGGTGATGGGGCACGACATGGGCGGCTGGTGCATCGACGGCGACGGCGTCGTGGTAGGGTACGAGTTCAGAGAACCGTGCTATTACACTTACGTCGCCGAGAGCTCACACGTCGAGCAGCTGCAAGCTTACAGCTACAGCCCCCTGTGGAATGAGTGACAAAACACAGGAGAAGAGGCAACAAAAAAATATGCGGTCAAAGCTCAAACAAGGCAAACGATCTTTGCCTCCATCGTCTCTTTTATTGTCATAATTAACCTCGAGTTGATGAACTTTGCAACTGTTTTTGCGTCACACTAAAATTATGGGGGGAATTGATGAGAGAATAAAAGAACAATGTGCTAAATGTGTCATCAGTAAGCAAGTGTGCACACCTTTGTAACAGATCAGATCAGAACAAATAAATGCAGTCTGACTGAACATTTGAACAGCAGCAGAGCGTTGTAGAGGTGTTCTTGAATTTGTTCAACATAGAGTAAATCAAAAGCTACTGAAACTGTCATGATCAATGCATGAACATATCCGCTTTTCAATCTAGTTACCATGGCAATATACAGCACGCAGTTTTAGTTAGCAGACCAACGGAGAGATATTTGTTACAACTTGCTGCACCCTTACATGAATATTTCGGTTATATTCTTTCACATGTAGAAAACTGAATGTGCATGCCAGTTGTTTCCGCTGACATATGGATGAAAACAGAACTACAGAAGTGTACAGCACTACTGGACGCTGCACGTCATCCAGGAGTTTTATCTGTTTTTTTCTGAAGAATAATTTCCTCTGAAATTTCTGCATCCCAGACGGCAGATCACTTATTTTCTACCAAAGGATGCTTGCCACTGATGATGACACAGTGCTTTGCAGCAGCAGCAGCAGCAGCAACGTATCATACATGGACAAATGTGCAGGAGTAGACTACTGGCAGTTGCAGCTGGTGGTTTGATTCCCATGTCAACCATGTCAAATCGGGTTTTAAGGAACGTTACTTTCAAGTCTGAACTGAGCTGAATTCCGAACCTTCAAGGTTACTTTCTACAAGTTGCAACGACAATGGGAACATTGAAACTGTAGGCTCGCAACCACAGGCCTTAATTTGCAAATCAAAAAGTTTCAATCCTTTAATATCACTTAAATATCAGTCACTTTATAATAATATTTCTTATTAGTAATATGAATTTTGGTGTTTTTACTCTTATAACTAATTTATTTATTAGTTTTACCTCAAAAGGTAAAAGTTTTTAGGACGGAGAAGTAATTTAGAAGAAAAACCTCAGTCCTTGTACAATATCTTGAGTGGAATTCTCATTTCTCCATACATGAACATACGTCTAGTAGTCTATAACACCAATCCAATACTAGCCAGGTCACCAAAAATGGTCCAAAAGCATTACCTCCCACCCAGTCGAGCGTCCACATTACGACTTAATTATCAAGTGCAAGCAGAGGGTGAGAAATGAGAATGCCCAATGTTGAATGATCGAACGGGAGCTCAGTAAAGTGATAGACAAAAGGGCATCTAAATTAACCACTAGTTGTTGAACAGTTGAAGCATCCTTGGGTATTGACATCTAAGTTACAGGTGGAATAATGCCATATTTGCTACAATGTGCCACCATGCAGCTACTACATTGTTGATGCGCAGGCTTCACACCAAAATAGTGAAATACCCCAACGGATTGGAGTGCATTTCCGAAGGAGAGCTAGACAGATGCACAAAGGATACCGTAGCGGTGATCCAGGAGGCGTCTTCACGTCAGAACCTGCCAGAGAATACTTTCAGTTCCTGGACACCCAGAAGCCCAGACCGTGCTACTACCAAATAAAAAGTTCTATAAATCAAGTTAAATGTTTTGATACAATATAAACAAGAACGAATTTACATAAGATCGAAACTCTACAAGGGTATTCATGCTCATTGATTTAGCCTTCTTGAACATGACCACATGATTGGATGGCATGAACATAAAAGGCTAAAAACCAGACAGGAAAAGGCCAGAACAACGCAAATTAACAGCACTCCAGGTGTATGTGTTCTTTACTTATTTTAACAATTTAATAACTTGGCAACAACAATTTCCAAAACAAATGTTACAGCATAATCTTCAAAATTCATAGGTAATGTCTAATTGGAAGGTTCTGTTGTTAATGAAAGCAGTAGGGCCTATATTTTAACTTGTTTAAAATGTAAAAAGGAAAAAAGGAACATAATTCTTATGGTTTTCAATTGAAGTTTTATCCGCTTGTATTTCGTGCAGTATAATCAGCACCTAACATCTCCAATTGAAGTACATTTCAATACACCATTGGAAAGTGGAACTATTATCCATCAAAGTTGACAAGTTGTTGTTCCAGAGATTTTGCATGGTACCAATTGAAAGATCAGGATATTAGTTATATACATTGAAAGATTAGGAATTGAGTTATATATTATTGAAATCATTGAAAATTTTCAGTGTACTTCAATAGCATAGAAAGATTGCTCCATTCATTTTTTATATCATTCTGTTAGTCATTGTCTGTCATATTCCCATCTTCTTGCTACTTTAGGGCAAACTGCCCTACAAAATGCCAAAAACACCCATGCGCATCTTGGTTTAGCATTGACCTGCTACAGAGTCATGGACTACACTGCGAGTCCTCACCTATCCCCACATGGGCTCCCAAGCTTCTAACCTCTGCTTTGAGAGGGGAGAAGAAAGGGATCTGAGCTCAGGCTTGAACCAATAAAATGAGGGTACATTGGTACAATGGTCCAAGAAAACAAGTGAGATACTCAGGTTGACAGAACTAATAAAAACATTAACAGGCAAACTTTTAGTAGTATTAAAGTGCACGGGAACATTTCAATGGTATATAAACTACATCAGTTGTCTTTCAATGCTATAGAACCAATTTTTCCCTCAAGTTTGACTGTTTGACTATAAAAGTATGAAGAAGTTGTGTTGTATTGTGGATTTTTCTCATATTTAAGCAGAAGTACCCAACAACATATAGTATATTAAAGGAATAAGTCTACTTTGTGCCTTGAATATTATGGTTGGTCTACCTCCCCTCTGAAGGATGCAACTGGGTATTCTACCCTTGAAGCATGAAAACTGGTTCAGAAAAACCCTTGGGATGGCTAAAAAGTTTGCTTCATTATTAATCATAAAGGAAATTCCTTATTTTCCCTGTAAAGTTGCATTTCCTTATTTGCTGTTCAAAATTTTCCCTTATATTCACTACTTCAATTTTTCCTATCCTTTTGTGCTATCCACGTCACTAGGGCACAACAATACCGCTTTGAGCACAGATTTTTCTAAAAATTTGTGACTTCATGCATAAGCTCACTTGTGAGTGTCCTGCCCCTATGCTCCAGCCTTTGCTCATTACAGTGACTTGGAGCTCACCAACTGGTGGTTCAAGGTAGTGATGGGTGATGTGGAGGATATGGATGGTTGGTGGCTCAAAGCCAAGAGTGTGATGAGCGGGGAGGTTGTTAGGCTCTTCTTTGCTTCTGGCCACAACCAGTCCCGCTGCCTCTTATCAGGCTCATGGTGCAGCAGCCCCAGACCTCACCTTCTCGACCAGTGGCACCTCCATCTCATGGTCATGGAGGTCACAGAAGACTAGAAGAGCAAGAGATGGACAGGCGCTTGACACAAGCAGCTACTCCAATTGAGGCTCCTAGGGACCTGGAGGAGCATCAAGCCATCCATGTAGCAGTTGAAAAAAAATGTGAAGTACTTTAGGGAGATCAGAAGAACGGAAATCGAGGGAACAAATTAAGAGTAGAGAAAGGCCAGTGCACTTGTCGTGGAGGCAGAACAAAACCAGTACAGACAAACTCAAATCAAATATCATTGAAGATGAACAAGAATGGGCAATGGCAGTATGGCACATAGGATCTATTTGGCACAGCAGTGAGGACCTCAGCTTGGGGAGCAGGCACATCAACGGGAATGTGACCTACATAAGCCAGCAAAGCAGATAGGGGAGAAGAAGAGAGTTTGATCTTTTCACAGCTCAGTTAATAGCTTATTCATGTCAGATGGATGGCAATGGCAATGGAAATGGCAACAGTGACATGCGGGACTCGGCCACTCGGGAGATCTTGGCAGCAGAGAGACAGAGATCTTGTCAGCAAGCCAAGCACTGCAATAGCCAACAGACCCCAACTTTTGACCAGGCTGGGACTCAGCCACTCCGGAGATCTTGCCAGTAGTATCTTGGTGCCAAGCTGAGCACGGCAACAGCCAAGTAGCCAACAGGCTCCAAGCTCCAACCGGATCAGGACTTGGCCAATCAGGAGATTGCGACAGCAGTGAGTCAGCGGAAAGGGAGCTCTTCCCTAGTGGCCGTGCTGGAGAAAGGAGAGAGCAAGAGGCGCACTGGTGCAGTGACAACTAAATCCTAACCCAGATGATGGTTGTGCCCATAAGTGGTACCCAACAACATCGCCTAGGTGGCCACCTGGGGCATCCAGGCTGCCTAACCACTCCTGCCAAGTGCATCTAATCATGCCTAGAACAGCCTAGGCAGAAAAACACCTAATTGCAATGTGGTCACTCGGCGCTCAGAGCCTAGGAGGCGTCCAGGGAGGCTAGGCAACCGCTTTTTGGAACACTGCTCTTCCAAGAGTACAAACCATGACATTCATCCCTCATACAACTAATTACTTTATCTGATAAATCCTAACCAACAAATTTATTCATATTGCATGAAATCAAGAAGCCGGTTCACATGATTCCACATACCTCTGTGTGCTAGAAAAGTGAGAACTCATTCTTCTGTAGTCGAGGTTGTAACTTTTGCTTTTGTTTTTTCCCTGAGAAGATTGATCTCAACAGAGAGTTCTTCTGTTCTGCTCCACAGAGAATTAATAGCCTGTGACCAACCATCAAGTTTTGAAAACCATTCATGCTCGAAATTTTCGATCATTTCATTTGCTACTGTAAGTTTCTGCTGCTGCTCCTCCAACCGCTTCCTCTCCAACTCCTTGACACTAAGAACAAGGCCACCACTGCCAGCAACATCACAATAACGAGGCTTGTCGCATGGGAAGTTCTTCCTGTACTCATCAAAAGATGCCCGGTTCTGTTTCAATGCCCTCCTATAGCCCGTGACCAATTGGGCCATCACATTCAAATCATGCTCAAAGCGTCTAAGTTCTGCTTGCCACTTGTTCTCTTGCTCAAACCTGGCTGAGTTCAATGATTGGATAATCTGTTCCTTCTCCTGTACCAAGTTAGCCAAATATTGTTTCTGCACCAGAACATCTTGAAGTTCTCTCTCTTTCTGTTCATAGAAGACGCTAGCCTTATTCATCAAGTTCTGAAAGGGTTCTGCAAAACTCGCATTGAAGACTGCTGATCCAGGTGATATGCTACTATTGTTGCTGTTTCGCATCCTCTTATGCTGATTGCTCTGGGGAAACTGCTCTTGTCCTGGCATTTGGTCATTGTACCCTTCGATTTCTCCAATGTGCCTCTTACCATGATTCTCAAAGAAAAATGAGCTTCCAGTCGCTAGGTCCAGTCCATTCTTACGAGCATCAGCCCCCATAGTTAAGAAGTCCCCGGAGGATAGGTCAGGCGTGTTTTCTGAAACATTGTATGTTGCAGGAATTGAGCCCATTGCCTGCAGGAGGTTTGTTGATGTCATCCCATGCAAAGATCCTATCTTTCCAGAGAAACCATCATCATAGCTGTCCTCATCCCTGATCTCAACATCACCTTTATTCAAATTCTCGAAATCCATGGCTACAAAAGCACTCCCATCCTCTTTCCCATCCACCATTGTCCAATTCACCTGTTCGCTCCTATACTGCCCAAATGCATCTTCCTCTGACTCCTCTGCCTCCTCTGCCTCCTCTGCCTCTTCATTGCCACTATCACCCTCACCCAGATTCTCCACAATTGCATCATCTTCCATATCCATACTGTCATAATCATTGGCAGATCCAATCCCCAAGCTCAACCCTGTTGCATCCGCCTCTTCATCCCCATCTGCCTCCTCTTCATCCTCCGGCACAAATTCCTCTTGTGTCGTCACTACTGTTTCAGCTAATGGACCTGCATCCTTCTCTAGTGCAGACACTAATGTATCTTCATCTGCCTCTGGCGCCACCTCTGGTACATACTCATCATTAGTAAGCATCATCTCATGTGTAACAGAAACTGCTTCCGCTGAGACAATCCCCAGCTCTGATTTGTCAAAGCTCCTGTCTTTCACATCCACATCTGCAGCATCTGATTCATCCAAGTCCATATGTTTTTCAACCACATGTGCTTCCACCAATTCCTCTGAAGCCTTGCTCTGCTTATCCTCAATTATCACTTCATATTCATCTGCGTTTTTCCCCCTTACATCTGCATTTCCCGACTCCAGCTCCTCTAAGTCATTGCTCCTCAAATCTGCACCACCTGCATCCAACTTGTCCGAGCTCTTGACCCTCGCATCAACATCCATATCCCCTGAATCGAACTCCTCAATACTCTTGCTCTTGGCATCCGCATCATCATCCCCATCCTCCTCATCCATGTCGGACACCTCCAAGACAACTTCTCCTCTCTCTTCTTCCTCAATTGGCTCGAATAATGTCGGCTTTTGTGCCAAAATGAGCCTCTGCAGATACGCTCCAAAGTAGCACAATCCATTGTCCCTCTTGGGCAAATCGAGTATCTCCTTCTCGACGAGGCCCCAGATCAGCCCGGCCCAGTCAACCCTATGCGATGACCCCTCCCTCACCGCCTGCTCCGCGGCGGCCACCTCCTGGGGCAGTATGCACATATCGTCGCCCTGAAACGGGGGCAGTATGTAGGCCTGCATGAGCTCCAGGGAGGCGTCGACAACTGCGGCGGGGTCCGCGGCGGGCGGGGGAGCCGTGGAGGCGGGCTTGGACGGGAGGCAGAGCGCGTCGGCCAAGTTTTTGCGGGAGACAGCGACGCGGACGCCGTGGACGAAGCTGCGGCGCTGGGCAGGATCGTAGTAGGCGACGAGAGGGGAGACGAGGTCAGGCCGGAGGGCGTCGGAGGGGAGATCGAGCCGCGCGAAGTCGAGGAGGCCGAGGGCACGGAGCGCTTCCTCTTGCGGCGACCCGTACGGCGCGAGGGGGCGCGGCGGCGGCCGCAGCGGGTGGAGGCGGAGGTGCGCGCGGAGGTGCGCCAGGCGCTGCTCCGCGGCGGCCCGGAGCTTCTCGGTGAGGGGCCTCTTCAGCTTGCCGCCGGCGGAGGACTTCCGCGGCGGCATGTCCGGATCGGGCTTCGCGGCGGCGGGAGAGGATTCCTGCGAGATTTGGGATGGGAGGGGATCAGCGGAGTTGGGCATGACGAGGGGGGATTTGGGGAGGATTTGGGGAGAGAATCCCGGCTGGGTTTCCGTTTTTGCTGTTTCAGAATCTATTGTGAGAATTAGGACATGTTCAGATGCTTTGGATTCTGGATTCAGATTGTGACAATCTGAAAATAAACTAGCTGTTAGAAGCTGAAACAAACATACACTCAATAAAGTGGCATTTAATTATTTGCCACTCTTAACATGTGAGTGGCAACAAAAATGTCACTCTGAGTCGCTGACATGTGGGGTCACCTGAGTCACTGACATGTGGTCCATTAATTGACACATGTTAAGAGTGGCAAATAGTTAAATTATCCCTCAATAAAGGGGGAAAATTGCACATTTACCCTATAGTTCAAGGGTGTTTGCAGATTTACCCCATTGTTGAATGGACTTGCTATTTTGCCCTATAATTGATGTGTAACCTTGCTAATTTACCCCATCTCTATTTTTCCTGCTATTTTAATTACTTTTTTCATTTTTCTATCATAGAAATGACCAAACTACCCTTCTTCATTTTCATAATCTTCATCTTTTATTTCAAATCAGTTGCTAACCTCAATTCGTGCATGGAGATATGGAATTCGTGCGCTGCCATAGTTCAGCCCCGCTCACGGCCGTTGTCCATCTCACGTTGTGCAGCTGCCGCCGCTTCCCAATCCTGCACGCCGCCGCCTCCCAGGCCACTGCCACCACGGCAACACCGCCCAATATCGCGTGGCACTGCTGGCCTCTCCACGGTGACGCCGTTGACCCCATGCGGCGACCGCCGACAGCCTCCGCTCAGCAATGCTGTCGTCTCCGCACCCTTCCACCGCTAGCCTCTACGCCGTCGCTCTTGCTCCTTGCCACCGCCGCTGTGGCCATGAGTGTTGACACTGGCGAGGCGTCGGGGCTGACAGCGCCAGCGAGGCGCGGGGCGTTGCTAAGGCCGACGATGACAGACCCAAGTCGGTGGCAGCGATATATCGATCTGGAAGCACACAAACAGAAGGGCAGAATGGGTATTTGATGGTCCGAAAATAAAAAATGAATTAAAATCTGTTGAAAATGATTAATAGGGCAAATCTGCAAGTTATTTCATCAACTATGGGATAAATTTGCCAATCTCACAAACTATAGGGCAAATCTGCAAGTCCACCTAAACTTTGGGGCATATCTGCCATTCCCCCCAATAAAGGTGAGGGGCTTTGTGAATTTTCAGCTCTTTTGAATTTTCCGGCCTATTTGAAACTTTTCAAAATTATAGATAGCAGACAAGACGAAAAAAGGATTTTGCTCTGAACTTTTTTCAAACATTTCTAATTCGTATTTTTTTAATTTCTAGTTCATATTATTATGATAGAACCAGGAAAATTATCTCCTTTTAAAAAAGATTCAGAATGCTTATGAAATAATTGTAACCGCGCAAGTGTCAACATATCTTAACTATATTAAAGCGGGGACTTACTCGTCCGTCCGCATCGCGCGCAGCGCGACCTCCCCGCCTCGATCGCGCGCCCCCCTCTCCGCGCATCGCGCGCAGCGCGACCTCCCCGCCTCGACCGTGTGCCCCCTCCCCGCGCATCGCGCACAGCGCAACTGCCTGGACCAAGTCCGAGCGCAGCGCAACTGCTTGGACCAGGACCCGTGCGCCCCTCTTCATAACCCAGAACCCTCCCCTCCGCTCTACCTCTCTGCTCTCTCCCCTCTGCTCAGACCCTAACCCTAACGCCGCTCACCGTCGCTCGCCTGCTCCGCTTCACCGTCGCTTGCCGCCGCTCGCCCGCTCCGCCGTTGGGTCGTCGCGCCGCCGCTCACCGGGGCCGGGACCGCCTTCGGGTAAGAGAGGAAATCAGAACATCAGAACAAACAAAAAAAATCCGAAGGTTAGGGTTAGGGTTTTCACCCTAACCCTAACCCTAAACTAAGAGTAAGGGGGCCGGGGTCTCACCTTGGCTCTCGGGTCGTGGCGCCGCCGCGCCGCCGCTCGCCGGAGGCCGGGAAGAGGCCGACGAATCCTCTTGGGACCCTCGGGTTTTGGCCGCCCGGGCTAGCTCGACGGAGCCCTGCTCACCCTCGGGTGAGCGCGGTGCTCCGGCGAGCTAGCCGGGGGCGGCCGACAGCCGGTCGCCGTCGCCGTCGCGGGCCGCCGCCGCTGTGCGCTCGCTCCACCGCCGCCGCTGTGCGCTCGCTCCGCCGCGCGCCGCCGCGCGTCGCTCGCCGCTCGCCGCTCTCGCGCTCGGGACCGGGGAAGGGGGAAATGAGAACTAGGGTTTCTGGGGGCGGGCGATGGCCTTTTATACGGGCGAAAACTGCGCCTGGCCGTCGGATCAGATCCGACGGCCAGGATTGATTGGGCTCAAACCGGCCCAGGCGGGGTGGCGAAAGCATGGCCCGGGTTACGCGCGCGGGCGCGCGGCGAAAACCTGGCCTGGGCCCAGGAAGGCTTCGGCCTGCTGCTTTACGCGTTTTGGGCCAAATTTTTTGCACTATTGGGCCGATTTCCGTTTTTAATTTCTAGAATTTAAGAAATTGATTTTCTGTTTTGTTTATTCCTGGGAAATTAAGAAAAATGCCCAAAAATCAGATAAATTTAAGTTTAATACGGGGATAATTTTGTAAATTTCATCACATTCAGTAGTATTATTCTGAATTTTATGAGAATTTTTTAGAGCATTTTCTATGTTGTTTTCCGATTTTTATAAGACCAACGTCCTATTTAAATTGGAGAATAATTTTTTAAGTTATTAAATTCAGAGTATTTTATTGATTTTTATGCTGATTAAACATGTGCTGTTTTGTTTAAGAATTCTGCTGTGCAACCACTGTTTAATCATAATTTTGTTCATCCACCTTATTAAGTTTAAATTTTGTCGATTAATTGTTTTTTGTTTCTTAATGAACTATTTTTATTTCTTACAGGTTCAAGACGATTTCTCATCTAAAGAGTATTCACAGCTAATTGTAAATCCAAAAACTACTAATGATACCACTGATGTACCTATCTAAATTTTTATGCTGTAAAATTTAGGCACATCTGGTTCATGAATCTGATATAGGATGTGCATGGTTTAAACCTGATTTATCTCTAGCTTATCTGCTTATGAGATGTTCATTTCCTATGAGTAATAATACCATCTTTGCAAACCTAATTATCGTGATAGTCTCCAATTATTACATGAGAAACACAAAACATATATCATGTTCTAAATATATTGCCGTTAACATTATGCATCCGTTGCAACGCACGGGCCTCTCACTAGTATAAACTAATAGAAACAAATTATAAGAAATTTAATTATTTGCCGCTCTTTTAAAAATGTCACTTGATTAAATATCATTTTCTTAGTTGCAAATGTTTTATTTCCGTTCTTAACACGACCAAACTATAATTTTACAGCCAGTGTCCCTTTTGCGCCGTCTGCATTGCCGTCCTGGCCCATCCACGAACCGCCGTAGAGTGTGCCCCAACACAACAGCCACGGCATTCCACAGGAGGAACACCACCACGGACGCGAAGAGGAGCAGAGCCACCACAAGCGCGACACGATAGACGGCGGTGCATGAGACTGGGAGCAAGCGGCGATGGCGGTTCGTGGATGGGCTGACGAGTGGCATCGCCTGGGGCATGCAGCAGCACGCCAAGCACTGAAGCACATATAAGAGGCAATGCAGGCAGTGGCAGAATGGACGACCAAACGCTGACGCAGCAGAAATGTTGACGTGACAAGTAACATAACACCTGTTACAAAATGAAAAAATTATAATTTACTCACGATAAAATTAATTACAAGTAGAGAATGCCATTTAAATAAGTGACCTCAGTGACAAATAATTAAATATTGCAATACCTATTTTCTAAATATAAATCATTCTAGCATTTCCTAAATTAATAGATAAATCTAGAAAACACTAAAATAACCTACATTGGAAGAATATACGAGTCGTATTCATAGAACCCAGACAACAGGCCGTGCACGGGTAAACATCTAGCGTACTCATGAGTCAAGCCAGAAATCACACAACGACAATAGACTACAATGCTTAATTATATTTTTTTTGTCCGATTTAAGAAATGCAAGTTTAAGGCTACACTGCTTAACCAAAGTGACGATAGCTGTCCAGTAGTAGCAGGCACATAAACAAAACGGACAGCAGCCAACCCCACTAAACGTGGGATCCCAAAATGCTGATACAATACACAAAACGAGAAACCTCATCGTGCCTCTTCAAATCAAACATATAAAAGGGGCACACTTCCAAACTGAGACCAGACAGCCCTGGAGGCCTGCCTAACCACCAACAAACATTCAAGAAATGAAACTGGCAAAAGCGTCACATGTCAAATTAGCCGATCTCCTTCATGGGCTACTCTGGGATCATCTGCTCATTGTCTGCGTCACCCTCCTGTTCGATCTGAGGCTGTTTTGGAGCTGAGCTGGCTCCAGGAGCCTGCTGCTTCTTGATACCACTGACAATGTCGTCGATCCTAAGAAGCATGCAGGCTGCTTCGATAGCTGTCTTGAACGTTTGTGCCTTGACACTGTACGAATCCCAGATCTGCAACAAGACCGTACTTAGTGTTTAGTCTGTGCTTGACATGAGCAGGAGATGCGCAGTAGTGCGCGTGGAGAAAAAGACCAACCTTCCGCTCTTTCATGTCAACAATGTCCCCAGTCCTTCCGTCAATGCCAACCCAAGCATTATCACCATTTGCGTGCTGAAGAAACAAGATCATTTAAGCATCATGCAGCAAAAAAGAAATGCACGGCTGTCCTTTTCCAAGTATTAATTAATTCAAAACACACTGTAAATATGGGGGATTTGGTTGTTTATGAGATTAACAATTAATCCACTAAGCCTAAGTGATAATTTATAGTTTCAGCACGGTGTGTTCCGATATAGTTAGTTGCGGCAGTTCTTCCTATTGTCACATGAAGTAATTACCAACTTACCATGTAAAAAGAATGGTAATCTAAAGACATTGAACCATGGCATGTGTCCACTATAACAGAAAATTCCATTTTTCTTTTTCAGACTGACTCTAGCCTAATCGCCACTGCCACCCCCCCCCCCCATCCCACAAAAAACACTTAATCCCATCTTCCCTAGCTTATTTTCAACTGTCAGCCAGAGTCCAGCTTTTGATATTTCCAGAAGAGCAGCAAGAGCAGCATTTAAATTGAAAGAGAGGAATTATAAGTATTACCTTTCCCTGGAGCTGTGTCATTGTTCTAATGACACTCAAGCCACAATTTTGAGCCAAAGTTCTTGGAATCGCTTCAAATGCTAAAGCAGCAGCTTCATAGGGCCACTGATCCAAACAAACAAAATGTAAATAAGATAATCAAGAAATAGCATAATCACATAACAGAAAGCAGTTATGAAACAAAAAAAATCTACTCTGTGATACTGTGCTGGCACATGACTAAGACAAACATGCAAACATTATATCTTTAAAATCAAATAACATAAATATGCTGATAAGGTACCTTTTCTACACCTTCAACTGAAGAACTCTTTTGCTTCAATGTTGCTGATACAGTGAACTCAGTAGCACCACCTCCAGGTAAAAGTTTTGGGTTTTTCAGGATGTTCCTCGCAACAGACATGGCATCCTGTGAAAAATAAAGAAAAGATGAAGGCACACCTTCCAACCATGAAAAATAACAGATACCATGTGAACGTAAATAAATACCTGAAGGTTCCTCTCAACCTCATTCAGGACATCCTTGCTTGCTCCCCTTAAAAGAACAGTGCATGCCTTGGGATCTTTGCAGTCGACAATGAAGGTAAAAAATTCATCACCTATTTTCTTGACCTCAAAGAGGCCAGCTCCTGTTCCAACATCAGACTCTTGAAGCTCCTCTGGCCTGTTAACTATAACTGCTCCACAAGCCTTAGCAATCCTGTTGTTGTCAGTCTTCCTAAGCCTACGCACTGCACTAACACCTGCCTTGCTTAGGTAATGGATAGCAAGATCACTGAGACCTTTCTCTGTGATAACTAAATCAGGCTTGAATTTTAAAATCTGTGCACATAGGTTCTTTATGTATTCTTCCTCCATCTCTAGAAGAACTTGCCTGAAATAGCATTTTTACAAAATTATTTTGTAGGCTGCAAATCCAATACAATTCAAAAGGATCACAATAGTTCAGCAATCCAAATGGGCAAAATGGTTGGGTTTATGTATCCCTTACCAATCTTCTTCCTTCATCAGTTCAGCATTGGTCTGGTTTTCTCCTTTCTTGTACTCAACAGGACAATCCAGAAGGATGATGCGTGGGTTGACTATCTTTCTTCTCATTTTTCCAGGAGCCACAACATCTTTATTGAACATAACTCCTTTAAGAACCCGTGAATCCTCTAACTGACCACCAGGAATCTTCTCTACTTTGATATATTTCTTGATATCAACTTCACGGATACCTTGACCTAGGTCAACACCTGCTGTTGTAGTAGCATCTATAGCAAGGTCCTGAGCATTGTAAAACAAGATGTCAGAAAACCATAAACTTTAACAAAGAAGTTGTGTGGCACATAATTTTAGCATAAATGTAATACTTACTGCAATAAGGTCACCAAACTGACCAGTGAATTTTGTACCAATAGAGCTCTTCACTAGCCCTAGCATTGCACTACCTACGTTATGGTACATCTCAGTGACATCAGTTACAAGAACACATATTATGCATACATTCTATGAAATAAAATTTGCAATATTTATAACAAACTTTCTTACGGTCATTCACATCAACAGGCATTGCAATTTTGTCAAGGACAGCTAAAGCATCCTCAAGAGCTTTGTTGTATGCTGAAAATGATAATCACTAAAGCTTCAGAACAGACAAAAAATGAGAATCACTAAAGCATCAGAACAGACTAGAAAAATCAACAAAGGAATAACACCATCTGACACAACATTCTTAAGCCCTAAGCCGGTAAGCCCTAGTCAAAAATTACCTCGACAAATAACAGTTGGGTGGTAATGCTTGTCAATGAATGTTTCTGCAACATGTAGCATCTCGCCAGCTAAAAAGAAATATTGAAGTTAGTGCATACAGAATGAAATGATCAAATCTGATAAAGTAGCATTCATACTGTTCACTGATTTAAATGCATTCATTGATCTGATGGAGCACCTAAAAATTTATGCTATTCTATCCATTATCAAGTACCAAAACAACAAAATAAGCCTATAATCAAATCTTGCAGGATTTGCTTAATATATGCAGTGAAATTGCTACAAATACTTGCCTCAGAAATGTTGATGATTTTGCAGCTCATAGTAATAGCCAAATGATTTAAATCCGACCATAAATATATATAACCGTTATAGCATAGCTTGATGATCTTATATGATACTTATGACAATATTGAGACTAAAATGCAATTAAATAATGGTCTGCACTCCAGTTGTTCATCATAAGCACATGATTTAAATGCATTCATTGATCTAATGGAGCACCTGAAAATTTATGCTATTATATCCATTATCAAGTACCAAATCAACAAAATAAGCCTATAATCAAATCATGCAGGATTTGCTTAATATATGCAGTGAAATTGCTACAAATACTTGCCTCGGAAATGTTGATGATTTTGCAGCTCATAGTAATAGCCAAATGATTTAAATTCGACCATAAATATATATAACCGTTATCATAGCTTGTTGATCTTATATGATACTTATGGCAATATTGAGACTAAAATGCAATTAAATAACGGTCTGCACTCCAGTTGTTCATCATAAGCACAAAAGAAGAATGAATGACAGGGAACATGATACCTAGAACAATGACAGATGTTGTGCCATCACCCACCTCTTCGTCCTGGGTACGGCTTAGCTCAATCATAGACTGCAGAGAGTGACAAAAAATGTTGCATTAAGTACTAATTCATACAGCTGCAACAAATGTTGACAATTTAACATAGCAGACTAATAGTTTCATCAGTAGTAATCAACAGAGAGAAAACACCTAATATTCCATATACCTTGGCAGCAGGATGTGCAATATCTATTTCTCGCAATATAGCATTGCCATCATTAGTAACCACAATACCTGCGGATGCAGAAAGAGCTCAAACACAATGAAACCTTGGCCCTTGTAAGGCCACAGAAATTGCAAACATGAATGCTAAATTGCCTCCAAGGTAATGCAATAGAATGTGAATTATCATTCATCTCAATTCTCAGCATAAAGAACTCCACAAAGAATTCAATGTAATTTTATTATGAAGCTATGTACAAATAAAGGTGCAAGTTCACGACATTTAATGAAAAAAGAAATGGTAATTCCTTCAAACATCGGTGGAACTTGTCTAAGTGGAAATGTGAATGAGAATAGTTCAAGCACTGATCAGTAATAGGCACTTTGGCATGATTTCTTGAACTATAGTCAGTAGATTCTCATCCCCAAATGCATTTACAATGTTGCACAGCTCAAAAGAGGGGGAAAGCAGTTTCAGTGTTCTAAAAGTCAGCCCTAGCCCCTAAACCTATATGTTAGGTAGCCACTACAATTAGGCATTAGGTGGCTAAACTGCCTTGGGGATTCTTGTGTTGCTATTTTAGTGTTCTATTCTCTTAACTTTTATGTGATATGCTTGCTAATTGCTTCGAATTCACTAGTCAAGTTGGTCATAAGCAGCGTCTACACATCCCTAGGCGCTAGGTTCTGGCTCTGCATCCCTGCTGAAGTGCCAACCCTATAGCATCTAGTGCCTTCTTGAAACATGACAGTTAATTTGATAGTGTGATATTTTATTATCCTATGAAAATTTAGCTTATGAAAACACTGATTATTTAGGCAATAGAGCATGATCATAGCAAACCAAGACCTGTCAAATATTTCGATGAAAAATGCCAGTCCAATTCATACTCCTTAGGAAGAACATAGTAGTTAATGGGAACATTGGGAAGCAGGTAACAAAACAAACATATCAAAAAAAAATTGTCAAACCTGACTTTGAAGATAATACAAATTAACAAGTAAATTGAGTGGTTAATTTCATATAACTGCTTTCACAAAAGTACACAACAGCATCAAACACATAGAGCTAACATGTTAACCATGGAGGTGCCTTTATGCAGGTACATAATGAAGAACAGATTAATCATAGAAGGATATCCATGAATAGGTCCAACTCTCGATGGTAAATAGAACGAATCTAATCAATCTATAGAATCCATATGTCTTGCATCTAAAGTCTGAATATAACGGATTCCATTGAAAAGGTTGCCGCAAGCTAGCATGGCCACATGGGTGGAGTGGTGCAAGCATGAAACAGAATGAAGCCCAACATACTGTCCAAAACTTATTCGACATAAGTGACTAATCATCAAGTGTGTACAGTAAAACCGCAATACTACAGTATACACTAGATTAGAGATCAGACAGCACCTCCAGCAGCATCCAGAAGCATCTTCAACATGGACCGGGGACCCAATGTAGTGCGTATGATGTCTGCCACAGCCTGCAGAACAAGCAATTACAGTTTTACCAAGTAATAGGACATAATACAAGAAAAAACATTTCTGTTGTTCTCGAAATTAATAGTTTTACATCCAGATATAACTATTTTAAGCCTAAATAGCAATAAGAAAAGCAATGGATGGGTCGCCTCATTCACAATGACAGCTGAAGGCTGAAGCTACTAAGAATCTAAGACACCTACTATGCACCGTCCAAAGCAGGGTATAACAAAATTCTTTGACATCTCAACTAGCATCAGTTGCCTAAATGACTGCAATCTACCCCTAACTATCGCCTATATTATAAAAGATTAAAATTTCACCGCGTAGGCACAACAGACAAAAGCTTAAGAGTTAGAGTCCTCACCTTGGCGGCCTGGATGTTGGCATGATGAACCCTCGTACCAGATTCCCGCTTTAGGGAGTCCTCTGCTCAAATAAATCAAACGCACATCCAAAAATCAGAGAAATTTCACATAAACAGAAGCTGCGCAGATCAGATCAGAACAAGAAAACTAAGAAAACCATGTCACCAAAACTAAATCTCGGGTTTACACGAGAGATCAAGTAAACGTATGCACAAAGTGTTCAATAAACATCGCAAATCGAAACCCAAAGCGAACCTTCGTACCGGACTCCCGCTCTAGAGGATCCTCTGCTCAAATAAAACAAACGCACATCCAAAAATCAGAGAAATTCAACATAAACAGAAGCGGCACAAATCGGATCAGAACAAAAAAAGAGAGAGAAAAACCTAAGAAAACCATATCGCCAAAACTAAATCTCGGGTTTACACCAGGAGATCAAGTAAACTTCTGCCCACGGTGTCCAATAAACAGCGCGAATCGAAACCAGAAGCACTGAGCCATCATTTCCATCGAAAGATCCGAGGCGTAAACGGGGGCGCGATAACCCTAGAAGCAGTGAAGGGGCGGGAGGGGCGAGGAGCGGGACGCTTACTCAGCACGAGGACGGGGGCGTGCAATGCCATGGCGATCCCGCGAGTGCAGAGAACAGGGGGGGCAAGAGGAGGAGGCGGCGGCGAGGAGGGCGGAGGAGGGAGAGGAGAGTGAGCGGCCGCGGGATCCTTCGAGGGTTTGTTTCGGTTTTGTCTGGGGTTTTGTTGTGAAACCCTCGTCGCATCGAGAGGGTTCGGCTGCGCGGGGTGCCCTAGACTACTCTCACTGCCAGTGGGCCTCTGATCACAGATTTATGGGCTACCGATTTTGTGGAGAAAACCCATTTGTTTTCTAAGGTGGCTTATGCTCTCTGAGCCATGGTTTTTTATTAGAGCTATTTTTAATTTGTTATTTATAATAATAGCAAACTTTTTATCTAAATTAGGCCTGTTTGATAGACTGGAACTGATTGTTAGCTAGAACTAATTATTAGTTAGCTAATAATTAATTGACTAATAATTAGTTAATATATGTTTGGATACTTTGGATTAATACCTGGAAAAGGAGTAAAGCCCCTATTAGCTTCCATTAGTCTACTTTTATGGACTAATGGCTAATCATTAATTGGCCCATGAACTAACAATTAGTTTAGTAATTAGTTGGGTTGTTTAGATGAACTAAAGCTAAAAATTAACTACTAACTATTAATTTATGAGATCCAAACAGGGCCTTAGTTTGTTATTTTGCTATCTAATGTACATACTAAATGTGACTTTCTATTTGAATGCAGTTATATTTAATTTGCTATTTATAGTAATAGCAAGTTTTTTATCTAAATTAGTTTGTTATTTTGCTATCTTGAACGTATCTATATTTTATCAATTTGTATATATGCAAAAAATAAAAATAATTAAACAAGTTCAACACTTAATTGAATAGTAAGTTTGGTTGGCTTGCTAGAAATGATAAGTGTGGAGAAAGGATAAGGAGTCTAAAATAACTGGTCAAGTAGCAAGAACAATGGAAATATTTTTTAGACTATTTTTATTATTTTGAGTGATAGCAAGTAGGATAACAACTATAATGGAGATAATCTTAGTGAAAGATCCAACTCTCTATCTATGTATGGCCAAATCAATAATTCAAATCACATGCTCCCATAATTCGTCTTATTTTTTTGCAAAATTAACTTCAACTATTTGTGTTTTTAGTTATGGTTCATCTTGTTCTGTTTTTCTAATAAAATATTTTAGCACATTGACATAAAAGAATGAGTTTATCATTCCTCTCTCATCTGCCACCTCTAGATCTCCACCTACACCGATGCATCATCCGCCCACCGCCTCCCCCTATGATGCTTGTCCACCACTGCTCGCCTTCTTTCCTAAGCCGTTCGTCTGCCCCTTTGTCCCCTCCACTCATGCTACCACCACTTACATCGCCGCTCCTCTCCTCATGCCATCACCCCGCCTTCTCTCTCAAGTAGTCCGCTCGCCCCTACTCCCATCCACATACATCGTCAAGTCATGTTGGCCCTCCATCATGTTGCTCTTCTTTTGACATGCAGCGACAAAAAGAGCAAGTAGGAGGACAAATATCATCATTTAAAGAGTTAGCTCATTAATTAGCTAAATGAGCTAGCTTGCAAGTTGCAAGCTAGACTGAGCCAAGCTAGAATGAGTTAGGTTTTACTCCTTATGTTAACGAGCTATGCCAAGCTAAGCTAGTTTTGTTAGAACATAACTTGATATTTATTGTTGGGGAAAATATTTCATTTTCAGGGTTATTGCAGTAACAGGACAAAGGCCGGTGATTAAGTCAAAGGTTTCCAGCATATAACTCTGGGGATACAGTAAATCAAGTTCGGAGTATGGAGACGAACTCTAGTTCGGAGTATATCTTCAAACTTGGACCCTTCCGGGAGTTTCTTTGCCAGTTAAGATAGAAGACTTATCTTCTTTCTCATTAGATTAGTCTTTTACCATTTTAGCCCTATAAAGGGTATCGAATAGTTTCCACTATGTCGGTTGTAATAGAGGGGTAAAAAGGTTTTTTCCTTAATGTTTGAGCCTATAAATACCCCCCGTTTTACCCTGTAATACGGACCGAATACAAGTTATTCAATACACACTTCTGAACTATTTTAAGCTATTATCCTTTGGGGGCTTGAAATAATTTACTTCACAAACACTTCGTTTGTTAGTTTCTAACCTTCAGAAACCTGTTAGCGTAATCTTTTACGCCAACATTTATGTTTTATGTTATTTTGTTTGCTTGTTTGAAAGTGATGAATGGATGATATTATGGTTCGTTTAGCATGTCTCGGAATTCTGTTTTTGCTATGTCTGATTTTCAGTTCACTCGTAGGTGATAACGTGGTAAATTAGATCTAGTTGTAAAATTATTTTGTGGTATGACTAAATTTTAATTTTTGTAGGAGAGAATATTGGTCTAAAATAATCATTATACTTCTATGTTTAGGTTGTAACACATATGTGATGATTTATATTGCACGATCTAAAATTATAAGAATAGAAATGAACAAATAATATAAACTATAAAGCATATTACTTATAATGTGTATAGCATGCCGGTATATTTCAATCAGTTGTAAATATGATCTTAAACTTCTATTAATATTTTTAATCATCGTTAGCACCATTCTTGTGAAAACCATGATTCTTCGTAAGCCAGATACGATGAAAAAATCGTGAAGATGACCACAAGCATGGCACCATGACAGCTCTCTAAGCGCCCAGCACTAGCCAGGTCGCCACCAAATCGACTGGTGACGTGTGAGATATAGAAGGGAGGGGAATAAGAGGATCAGGGGTAGCCGGACAGGTACATGGCACAATATAATAGTCGCAGGAGACGAAGACAAACACCACCATGACAACCCACCTCCAAGCGTCAAGCCACAACCTGCAGCCACCAGATCTAGCAACGACGTGAAAGATAGTGAGGGGGTTGGGGAAGGAAAATAGAAAGGGAGCGGGTCGAATCTACCGGAGAGAAAGACGACGAGGCGAGGAGGCCAATGACTGGTCGACAACGTCATGGAGGAGTTGACGGATCCAGACGAGCACGACGAGATGTAGGGTTTCGAGTGGAGGCACGAAATGAGGGCGAGGGGACTGAGGGGGCATCCGAACAGGGGAGCGATTGAAATGAATTAGGGTTTCAGGGAGACAAGCAGCGGTGAATTTTATATCGGAGAAAACACTTGATCGGATGACGGGGACAAGGGAGTGGTAGATCAAACTGCTAAGGGCAGGGGCATCGTGTCGCCGTTGGGCGAAAATCGTGTCGGGCCAAGCTGACACTATAGGTCGAGATATCGATGTGGACACTACACTAATTTTTGTGTCAAGCCGGCACTAACATAAAATCTATAGTGCGGAGCGGTGATATTATCGTATTTTTTAGAGCGGTGATATTACCGTATTTTTTAGAGCTAGTCCTAGTGCCCCCCTCTGTCCATGTGGGCTGTGGCCGAAACGGAACGCGATAAAGCGCATCAAAACGCGTCTAGTTTCCATCAAAAGAGAAGGAAAAAAAAAGCAAAATCGCGCCGTCTGCCCGTTACACGAGATCGGCTCACAGTCAGTTCACAGCTCAGTCTTGGGTGCACGCACTGCTGCTCGCTCCTCGCTCCGCCCCTCTACCGCCGCAACGGTAAGCATTCACATCCCAAATCGGCAGGCGAATCCAATGCCCGCCTCCTCGCCACCCCTCCCTCTCTTCTTCCTTCTCCTCCTCGGCGTCGCTGGCGCAGCGGGAGTTGGAGCGGCGGCCGTGGGGGTGAGCGGCGGGGGCCAGCTGTGGTGCGTGGCCAAGAACAACGCGGAGGACGGCGCGTTGCAGGCGGCCGTCGACTGGGCGTGCGGCCCCGCCGGGGGCGCCGACTGCCGCGCCATCCAGCAGGGCGGCGCGTGCTACGACCCTCCCGACCTCCTCGCGCACGCCTCCTACGCCTTCAACGACTACTTCCTCCGCGCCGGCGGCGCCGCCGCCCCCGCCGCCTGCGACTTCTCCGGCGCCGCAGCCCTCACCGCCCTCAACCCCAGTAAGCGCCGGGGCACATCCCCTGCACTCTCTTCAATGACGCTGCCTCCACAGATTTCAAATTTACCGAGTAGTACTATTTTTGCAGGTCATGGGCGCTGCGTGTTTTCTTCAAGGTTAGTGTGCTTAGATTTGTCTCCAAGCTCGTTTCTCTTCTCTGTGGTTTATTCGCACAATGATAAAGTATGATGCGGCGTAAACTTCTCGATTCCTGTTGGATCTTAGACAGTGATTTTACAGTTTGACTGTTTGAGGAACTGCATTTCATTTCAAAATACTACAGAGTAGAAAAGTTGAGTTCAAGCTGGTAGTTTCCACTCAGATTGGGTGTGATTACTAAGGTGTTTGTAGCTTTGATGGTCTGTAGGAGCATTGTGGGATATGCAGCTAATGCGTGGGAAGCACAGCACATATCATTAATGGCAAACACCATGAACTCACTGCTAGAGAGTGAGCATTCAGATATCTGAAAATGTTGTTCCCACTTTAATTCAATTTTGCCCAATAAAAGATAAGGGCCAGACTTGATTATCTCTGCTATAGTTATGAGCCACAGTACATAGCCTGGCCTTGCTTGATTTCATTACTCTGACTAAGAACATTTTCCTTTTTAGCAAAAACTGAAAAACTTTATCAGAACAAGCCACTGTGAACTGGACACGGGCAACCAACTTATGAATTGCTAGAGCAACCAATATGAAAAATGATTGATTACACAATTAAGGAACAGATACATCAGATTAAACAAACACAAAACAATGTGCTCTCAAGCTCAACACAAATGGGAGTCAAAAGAAATAAGATTGGATTTATATTTGAAAATTTGTGAATTGCTAGATATATTTTGTGCGATTTTTTTCAAAAAATTTGTGATCATTTACACCATGTTCTGGAAAGGATGCACCATATACTTCTGCAACAATATATATGCTGTTCCTGTACATTTTTAGTAAATGAATGATAAAAGTGAACAACTGTAACTCCAGTTTGCTTTCTCAAATGCCCAAATCATTGATTTATTTTGTTGGATTCACTATTTTTTTGCAGATTTACAAACTGTTAGCCTTGAACACAATTTCAATATTATTAAACTGTTGAGTATGATTCAAGTTCTTACATGTGCATGCATGTCCGTACATGGTGACATACAAAATTGTACATCATTATGAGAGGGATGCATTTGCTAAATTTGGTGAGGGTTTGTTTTAGTCATCTTCTGATACTTCAACCTAAAGTTTATTGGGATTTCTGTCAAAACAATAGAGATAGGGAATTCTGTTGACATGATTAGCAAACTGGGCGTTCTGTCAACTTAAAATCCAACTAAAAAGGATAAATCTTATTTGCTAGTCTATTCAAGAAGCTTGGTCATTAGTTTAGCCCATAGTTAATTTTAGAGCAACACAGATTTTATGGCTGTAGTTGTAGGAAACCTCAGTTTATATATTTATCTTTTGCCTACTGACACTTGGCCTCAAGTTTCATGGCCATGAGATTTCACCACATCCCACCCTAGCCAAATCACAGCTTACTGACATTAGGATAGAATTGCCAAACTGACTGGATCGATGATGGATCCGCTCTCTAAACATGACTATAGGCATCGACAAATATGGTGAAGGCGGGGTTTGTGAAACATTATGACTATAAAATCTACAGTTAACTATCATGAGCACAAATATGTATAGTTCTGGAAATGACTCTTTAAACTCTGCCACTTTTCTCACTCGTAGTTCCTAGAGACTTAGCTATGGTGGTACTCATCGTCATGTCACCAAACAGAAAATTTCTCCTTACATGTGCACTAAAATGTCTTCACCTTGTTAAATCTCTGCTAAATCATTAACCCCGTGCTCATACCACTGCAGCACATCTCCAAAGAATGGTAGCTTCACAGGAACAACAACTTTTGGTCCATCCGGTGCAGATTTAAGCCAAAGTTCTTCCAGGCAACTGAACTTCTGGTCATTGTTCTTATTCATCTGTGTATCTGTAACATTTTTTTTGATGCCTTAACCTTCTGTTTTTTTTTTGTAAACTCCTGTCTGCGAGTATATGATAAACTACTGGACAGCATAAATGCAGTTTGTTGTATCCGTGGTTGAAGCATTTTTCTGTGAAGCTGTGTAGAGGAAAAAGAATACTCTCTAGGATGCTCCCCTTTCCCTCTTGTTCCTTTCAACGAGCATTTAATGGGTCCCTGCCATCTTTGGTCTTGTTTGACTATTTCAGTTTTGCTTTGGTATTTTGTGTTCACCCCTTCTTGCAGTTGTAAATATCACTATACCATTTTTGTGATGGCACTCGCCTGTTTTACTTGTATATGTTATTGCTATATCACGATTGATGCATTCCCCTGTTGAAATGCTACAGCACCATGAATTATGTATGTCTCCAATGTTGACTCTAGAGAAGTGTATCTTATTCTTATACTTATGAAGTTACTGAAGAAGTTATTTGGTAATGAAGTTTGTTTACAATCTGAAGAACACTAGAACAGACTTCATGAACGGCGGGAGGTTGGAGGCGACCGTCAATGTCTTTCGTGCTTCTCTTCCACTGAGTCTTCGGCGGCGGTGGCTGCCACGCCGACGTGGCACCGACGCTGCATGAGATGCCTGTACAGCGTGGCACCCGCACGAGATGCCTATACAGTGAGAAGAGACAGAAGATGGCCACCGTCGATGCCATGATAGAGCAAAAGAGGGGATTGTCAGGTGACCTTAAACATCATGAGTTGCGTGATACCGTCGAGAGGTAAAAGCTTTAGAATTCAGATTGGTATGGCATTTGGCTAGACTGAAGTGCACAAGCAAATTTCTGTTATCTGATTGTGTCCTCTACCTCCTTCTCACAACTTTCTAAAGTTGAAACAGAGTGTTCACTAATGATTAGGTTGTTGGCTCGTCCGAATGATGAAAGTCTCAACAACTTGATTAGTTCGAGAGGGGGTCAGTAGTCAGTACGGTTTTGTAATGGATGCAAAATTCGTCGGTGTGGAGATTGAACAACACTCTCTTTCATAGGCAGTGAAGCAAGCTTGCAGAAATCAGAATGCCTTGACCTCCTGATTGCCAACAGTTGACAGAGATGGTTTGTTGGTGTCACCTATAATTAGAGAGTCGGTTAAGCAACTATTTGTTTTAGATTAGAATTATAATAATTCAGCTTATCTATCTATCTTATCTACCTTATTATATAATTGGTAAAATGTGATCACAACCGTTTATAATAATCTATAATATTCTAGCCTTTATTTTGATTTGGTTAAATCTCAACTATTTATTCTAATTTACACGTTTATGTATGGATATCACATGTTTATAGATAGAAAAATAAGAAATTAGTGGGAGTGATATAGGCAATTACCATGAAAATTTACATGACACATAATTAATTTCAAATCATATCTATACCTACCATATAATTTTTGGTTCCTTTGTTAATTTATTTCTTACTTAAATTCATCATTAACTGTTTTTATTATATTTCTTACATAAATGCACGGTTATAATTAAACCGTACAAAAATTTTGGTTTCTGAAAATTTCAAATATCTCGTTTGTAATATTTAATCCACTTTTATTGCTTGCTTTTTTTACTAAATGCACATCTAAATTTAGGTTACTTGGAAGCAATAATTTGTACCGAAATAAAAATGAAAATAATTTAGGTCATTTCATCTCTATGATCTCACTTCATTTCTATGATCCAGATCTCTTGCAATTGTTTGGTTCACTCCAATTTCTTACGAGAACATGATATGAGAGGGAAGAGGAGTTTGATTCATTCCAATCTCTTATGAGAGCATGATATGAGAGTGAAGAGAGAACTAGAGTACATTATTGAACTATACATCCATTTATATTAAGAAATGAGTTAAGTGGTGCAAAGATTCATTTTGGCACACAAAGTGACACTCTTGTGTCACGCATATGTTAACCACATCAACCACAAGTTATCATGTGATTGTGCATGCATTCATGTGGTTTAACGTTTTGTTCGTTCTCGACCTTCTTCTCTCAAAGAAGCAACGAAAAAACTTTGCATGCATACTAAATGGTGTGCCTACAGCTCTTTAACTAGATCAAGCGACAACTAAATTAAAAGCATGTTTGTTTTAACTTGGATTATAATAATCCACTTTATTTTTATAACCTGAAACAAACATATCAACTTATGCTGCTAACTTATTATAATTTAGAGTACATATTATAGCAATCTAGTAAGTTAATCTAAAGTTTTTCTATGAGCTGGATTGTTATAATCCCAAGCTAAAACAAACAGACGTTATAGCTGGCCGGCCGCCTTAATTTCTTGGCATTTCCCTCACAACATGTTTATGTTTGATGCATGCACTGTTTACATTCAAACCGGACATGGGCTCGCCCTTCTTCTCCCAAAGAAACACCTAAGAAACTTTAATTTGCGTGCATACAAAATGGTGAGCCTATACCTCTTCATGCAATCCGACGACGACGGAAGTTAACGGAAAACAGAAAAAACGAAAAAAGTAACTTCCGTCGGCTAATGTGTCGCCGACGGAAGTTACTTTTTCTTTTTTTTAAAAAAAATAGTTTGTGATACAGTGCCACATGATGCACATTCTGAACAAAACATGCCTCAAATTTTACAACGACATGACACGGTCACGGCCAACGACACAGTCCAGCTCCTCTTGCAGCTTCTTTTGCCCACTCCACTGATATCACTGTTGTGTCTATTCCAGCAGTGATCATGTCCTGAAAAACAGGGATGGTAAGAACTCCAATGCCCATTAAACAACTTTCACATGATGTTAACTTTGTAGTTGTTGATTATCTAGTATATACTGTAAAAGAAATTAATAGTCAAGTTCTACACTATAGACCGTGGCAAAATATTATAGGTCTTATATTCTTGGACAGAGTAATATACATGGCCAAGTGGGGACCTTCCTAATACACCAATAAATTGTAATTTGTAATGATGGTATCTCGACGAGCAAAAAAGTTAGCCTCAAACAAGATATGCTATCCCACCCGGATAAAACAGGAACCTTCAAAGGTATTTTGCCATAGAATTGCTTTGACATAGATAACGACCTGTACTAGAATCAGGCACATCAAATAAACAGGCTTCCAGAAACCATAAAAGATCAACTCACCAGCACCCAAATATATTGCCAACATCATCTTCGTGAATGACCAGGCCAATCTGATTCATTATCCCTTTTATATACCTAAACATTTAGTAGAAATTCAGCAATCACTCAACCAGCATAACACAGAGATCACATTATCATGGACAAATAAGGGAACTATTTTTACCCCTTAATGGGATGTCCCCTCATTTCTTCAAATTCAATGCAAATAGTATATATAACAAATTCTGAAAATATTTGACAACACACACACACACACATACATATATATCACCCTAGAAAATTTCAAGTCTAAACTCAACTCAAACATAGAGAAACAGAAAAACAGACAAATCTAGCACCTGCACTATTCACATCCAATTTTGTCTTCTCTTGGGGAGTGAAAATCCAGCTCTAACAAATAGCATATATACATATTTACCATCTGAAATGCAACAGCCACTCCATGGAATCACAAACAACAAACAACAAAAAAAGTGCGAACTGCAGCAGGCCGACCTATTAATGTGATGTTCATGAGATCAACTCCTATAGGGCATCAACTTATTTAAAGAACATTTTGATTCGATAGGTTCATCCTATCGGAGGCTATCAAAGTAAGGGCAGATGAAGCCATTTCTGCAACTAGTTGCTGACTTAAGTAGTATCACGAGTTCATCAAAATCGCTCAACGCTCACAAGTTACAACTCATCAAAACAGAAATTTTGAACTGGGCGTATAGGCATAGAAAGTCAGCCACCTTCGAGCTTGCACGTCCTTGTCGCTGTACAGAATGTGGGTTACCTACGGCACTGGCGAGTCGGAGAACGAAGCCAGCTCATCAATCTGCAAAGATCACATCGCGAGAAAGCGTATATCAATCGCGCCTCGCCTAGCACAAGAGGACGAGCACGACTCACAGGCAACAAACCACGCCGCACAGTTTTCTGTAAGGGGAGAGGCACGCACGCACGTACGTACCTGCCGCTGGAGGCCGTCAGAATCGACGTAGAACGAGGAGGAGCCGTCGGGGTCACCGTCACGTCCTCCATAGCCACCGTCGGATGTGGGGAAGCCGGCGAACTCCTCCATCGTCCTCCGCGCCACCGCATCATCGTTTCCCACGCCGGCGCCAGCGCCGCCCCCTACGTAGAGGAGGACGGCGGCGAGGGCGAGGAGGCGCACGGCCCCCGGCGGCGAGGGCGAGGAGGTGGGTAGACGTTCGGGTCGAAGTCGGCGCGGAGGAAGGCCTTGGGCTTGAACCATGGTGGGTGCGCCTCGATGGGCTCACCGAAGAGGTCCGTCGGCTGATGCGTCGCCGCCATGACGAGATCCGCCATGGCTTGGATCTGCGTCTGCGGCAATAGAGGCCAGAGATCTGGCGACTACCGCTACTGCTGTACACTACAGGGCCGGTGGGGCGGATGCGGCGAGTGGGGCGGCGGAGGCGACACGTGGGGCGGCGGTGGCGGCAGGGAGGAGGTGCGCATGGGAGATTTGGGGAAAGTGAGAAGGCACCCGCGCGTGGGAGACCTAATCGATGGTGGTGGTCGGAGGCGGCGGCGGCGACGACGGTGGTGGAGGCGATGGCCGGGTGTCCGGCGGTTGGCCGAGTGGTCGGAGGCAGCGATCGGTCGGCGCGGAGGCTGCGGCGAAGAGAGGCGGAGGCGACCGCGTGTGACGAAATGTGTGGCGGTGACGGGAAGGATTTGGGTATTAGGGTAAGGTGCGCGACGGAATTATTGGGCCTGTAACTTCCGTCGGTCAAATACAGGGCCGACGGAAGTTAAGCTAACTTCCGTCGGCTGATGAAAATTATATTATCTTCCGTCGGTTCACCTGAGCCGACGAAAATTATGTTTCTTCCGTCAGCTTTTACTAAAACCGACGAAAGTTATTAAAGCCGACGAAAATATCTCATTTTCTTTTGTAGTGTAAGTAGCTAGTGTAATGTAACTTCAGAGAATATGAGAGCTACTGGCCGGTCTCAATTAATTCATTTTGTATATCTCTAATATCTCTTCACATCTCTTTGATTGGGATTTGCAAATTGAAACTATATATATACCCAAATGTTTCCATGCTAGAAGTTGCTTAGATTAGATGATTTCGCTGATGTGACAATATATTATTATATGTAGAGGAATTTTTGCATGATGTAGGTTGTCAAACCTATTAATCATGTTAACTTGATGCACAATCCAAGTATATGGTATATAACACCACAATTTGATTTTTTAATGGTATTAATTTAACAATAGAGAATCAACCAAAGATGTAAATTATATAAGAAATAAATCGCTAAACAAATCTCAACAAATGTCGAAGATAGCAATTTGTATAAATATGTAGCAATTTGTATACAGTTGTAATCTACTCTCTAACATAATTTTATTGCTAGATTAGATCTAATTATAGAGAAAAAAAATAAAAGACATAATTTTCTTAAATTTTACCAATACATATAAATACCATCACAGAATCGAATTGGAGTCAAGCCAAACACTTTCCTGAGGAGTGGATCTCATTGAGAGTACTCTAAAAAAATTAATTGGGTTGTGGAGAAGGGTCTAGTCAGTTTTAAATGCTCCACTCCAGCTTCAGTATGGATTTTAGGATCCAGAGCTTTATCAAATAAACCCTTTAAGTCATTTGTGATCAACACGGATTTTAAATAAGAGGTTATAATAGCTCTTGCAAATGTTTGGTTCACTCCAATCTCTTATTAGAGAACATGGGGTACGAGAGAGAGGGAAGAGCGATCCGAAATATATTATTGAACTATCCATCTATTTATATTAGGAAAAAGTTACCTGATGCAATAAAGATTCATTTAGTACAAAAAGTCATCTTGTTTTGCTCTTCTGTCACGCGTTAACAATGACTTAACCACATTGTCATGAGTGTATGCATGTAGTATTATAGTTCCACGTTTTGTTCATTTAGTTCTTCGATGGATCCTCCCAAAGAAGCAGCTAAGAAACTATGCATGCATGCTTACTAAATTAATGGTGTGCCTAGCTACCTCTTATTCATGCAATCCGGCCAACATCTTAATTGCTTCACAATATTACCCTCATCATGTTTATGTTTACGTTTGCTGCATGCACTAAATACACATTAAAAGTGTACTGGTCATTGGCTAATATAATTATGTAATATATGAATGCTTTATATCACACTTATAATAACAATTTGACACACTCATGATCAAATTGTTTTATTTATGATGTCGTAGTTTACATGTGTACCAAGATTATATATATATATATTGTAATCTTATGTTAGAGGTGGTAATAATGTGCTACGACTCAGTAGCCTTTCAGGGTCCAACTTAGCGTTTATAAATTTTTAGATCAAAAACATATCTAAAAACTAACCCCAAACCTTTTTGACCAATCCTTATAATTTGTAGGCTAAAAAATTGGGAATTTGGCCCATCCGTGTGTAGCATCTTGCAAAAAAAATTATTCAGTATTATTAATGCAAAATTATCTCTTCATAATGATACTAATACTAGAGGGTATTTAAAACAATTCACTTATTATATAGGTGTGGTTCAGCTTGAATGGCTACTAATCTGGTGTGACCAAATAATTTCGCCAAAGGACAATGGGATATAAAAGAAGATTTTCTGATCTTGTTGTTCGTGATAAAATAAAAAGTGAGCAAACGTCCAAACACTGAATTTGTGGTCGATGTAATTCTCTGATACAGTAATACCGCTATACTTATTTCTTCTAAAGATAGTTCAGAATAGCAGCAAGATATTACTATGGTACCTCATTTTCTACACAAACCAATGCATCTTTCCCCTTCACCCCTATTGACGGTCTTTTTTTAATTAATTGTATTATGTTTCCGACCAACAATACCAACAACAACAGTGGCTACTTTTTATAAACATGGGAGAATTTCAGGCACGAAAAAACAACTCATAGCTTTTGCAATTGAAATTTTTTCCAAATGTAATGCACAATACAATTATACGAGAACAGTGAAATACATATCTTAAAGAAAATTAATTTAATAGCAATAATGCGATGACAAATTCAAGATATAACAAAAAACTGCTAACTATTCTAAACTATAGTAGGAGAAATTCTAATCCATCATGCACTGCATTCAACCGCGCTTAAGTTCATTGTCGCAGAACTGGCGGTACTCAGCGATGTCACCGACTTTCTTGCACACCTCGATCATGATGACCTCTGCGTTAGCTCGAACACCTTGGTAGAGATGGCAAGCACGCCCATCTGCCTGTTCTTGGTCGCTTCGATGCTCACCTGACAGTCCTTGGTTCGGGTCATGAAGCTAACCATTCCGGCGATCTCCTCTAGCTTGGAGATGATCACGGACACCGAAGCGTCAGACACGAACCGCATCTTCTCATCGCGCTCCTTGAAAAGGTCAAACAAGTTGAAGCTCGGCGAGGACATGATGATGTCAAACGCGTTAAGCTCCTGAGTCGCCGCATGCACGGTTGGAAGGAAACATTATTGACCATGCACTCGAGCTCAGTTAGAGCCGGTGCAGATGCCGAGGTGTGCATGACCCCTGTACCACGGAGCGTGTGGACGACTGAAGAGGAAGATTCTAACGTTGACGGCGAGGGCGGGAACATGTCATCGGAGTCGGAGTCATCCAACTCCAGCTTATCGGAGCCGTTGAGCTTGTGCAGGCGGTCGTTGTTGTCAACGTAGTAGCTAACCTCCTTGAAGCCCATCTTGAACCACCTCATCTCCATGATCTAGGGTATGCTCATCCAGCGCGCCGAGTCCGAATGGAGGACACGGTGGAGGAGACGGACGAGGTCGATGCTGAACATCGGCGAGCAGTGGTATTCGATGCAGCAGATCAAGCGGTAAAGATTGTTGATATTGTGATCAACACGGATTTTAAATAAGAAGTTATAATAGCTCTTGCAAATGTTTGGTTCACTCCAATCTCTTATTAAAGAACATGGGGTATGAGAGAGAGGGAAGAGTGATCCGGAATATATTATTGAACTATCCATCTATTTATATTAGGAAAAAGTTACCTGATGCAATAAAGATTCATTTAGTACAAAAAGTCATCTTGTTTTGCTCTTCTGTCACGCGTTAACAATGACTTAACCACATTGTCATGAGTGTATGCATGCAGTATTACAGTTCCACGTTTTGTTCATTTAGCTCTTCGATGGATCCTCCCAAAGAAGCAGCTAAGAAACTGTGCATGCATGCTTACTAAATTAATGGTGTGCCTAGCTACCTCTTATTCATGCAATCCGACCAACAGCTTAATTGCTTCACAATATTACCCTCATCATGTTTATGTTTACGTTTGCTGCATGCACTGAATACACATTCAAAGCGTACTGGTCATGGGCTAATATAATTATGTAAGATATGAATGCTTTATATATCACACTTATAATAACAATTTGACACACTTATGATCAATTTTTTTTATTTATGATGTCGTAGTTTACATGTGTACCAAGATATATATATATATATATATATTGTAATCTTATGTTAGAGGTGGTAATAATGTGCTACGACTCAATAGCCTTTCATGGTCCAACTTAGCGTTTATAAATTTTTAGATGAAAAACATATCTAAAAATTAATCCTAATAATTTGTTGGCTAAAAAATTGGGAATATGGCCCGTCCGTGTGTGGCATCTTGCAAAAAAAAATATTCAGTATTATTAATGCAAAATTATCTCTTCATAATGATACTAATACTAGAGTGTATTTAAAACAATTCACTTATTCTATAGGTGTGGTTTAGCTTGAATGGCTACTAATCTGGTGTGACCAAATAATTTCGCCAAAGGACAATGAGATATCAAAGAAGATTTTTTGATCTTATTTGTTCGTGCTAAAACAAAAGGCGAGCAAATGTCCAAACACTGAATTTGTGGTTGAGATTTTCTGATTTTGTTTGTTCGTGCTAATACTACTATTTATTTCTTCAAAAGATAGTTTCATAATAGCACCAAGATGTTATTGCAGTACCTCGTTTTCTCCAGAAACTACTACACCTTTCCACTTTATCCCTATTGAATTCTTTTTTCATCAATTATATTATATTTCCTACCAATAACAACTGCCTTTTGATAATCATGGGAGAATTTCACACACATCAGTTTACAATTCTTACACTACAAGAAAACAGGAAATTTTCGTAGGCAATTTTAACTTCCGTCGGCTTTCGGAAATGCCGACGGAAGTTAATTAACTTCCATCGGCCTAGAGGATCCGACGGAAGTTAAAGGGCAGTTTTCCCCGCCCGGTATAAATCCCCTAACTTCCGTCAGCCAGCATTAAAGCTGACAGAAGTTAGGGGATTTATTCCCCAACTGTGCGCGCGTACAGGGAGACCTAACTCCCTGTACGCGTGCTCCCACACCCCGTCGCCGCCTCCTGCGCCCACCACCTCCCGCCGCCAACCACCGCCTCTGGCAGCCGCCGGCCGAAACCTCTGGTCGCCGCCTCCGACCGCCACCTCCCGCCGCCGCCGGCCGCCCGGTCCCACGTGCCCACCGCACGCGCCACACCGCGCCTCCCCGCCACCTCCGGCCGCCACCGGCCACCGCCCGGTCCCACGCGCCGCCACCCGCCGCCGCCTCCCACACCGACCGCTCGCGCCGCCGCCCTGCCCGGTCCCACGCGCCGCCGCCCACCGGCCTCCCACCGCCGCCAGCCGCCCGACGGCCACCCGTCGCCGCCCGTCGTCGTTGCCCGTTGATCAAGTAAGTTCTGGCATATTGTTGGTGAACTCCCTGCTGCGGTGAACACGGAATTGTTGGTATATTTTAGCATGAGCTCATCTAACATCTATAAGAATATATACTCCTATGAGAACCACTATATATATATCACTTCATACGATCCACTAATTAAACACTTAAAATCAGCATTCTTTATGTCCCTTGAGATGATTTACTAGTTAATTAGTGAACACGACGCATGACGGCGGAACAATGGCGTGGTGCCGAGGCGCGCGCGATGAGGGCGCTTGGGAGGGGGGAATTCGGCTTCGTGGCTAGGCTTCGTGGACATGGCTGTTATCACTTTGGGTTGAAGTGAAACTAAAATCCAGCATGCTGTCATCCTGGAGCTAAACCTAGCAAAAAGATTGGATATCTGGTTTTGCCAAGTAGATGTTGTTAAACATATTTTAGAGCCTAACATTATTCTAACACTTTGTTGGTATCACATAACAGAATTGCAAATATTTTGTATTACTACCAAGTAGTTCCAATCAAACACCATTTTACTTTAGCTACTTCGGAGTTGAAAAACAAATGTTGGGTTGATCACATAAGATACAAGTGGAATCACAAGCTATTTATGCCTTTTTAACTTCATTTTAGTGGAATCACTCTTTTCTAGAGCGACTCAACTTTCTGCAATTATTATCACCTAAGCAAAAAAAATCACTTGTTGTTATTGTGTTTTTACTGCATTAGTATATATAGTGGTAGAACTAGCTTCTTGTATTCTTTATATCTTCTTAGTCCTCACTAAATTGGAATTGTTATATTCACCATCACTTTTTATTAATTTGTGGTTTGTTGACGATTTCATTACGATGATTAGTATATTATATATATGTATAATTTCTTATATATATTCTTTTCGTATGCAATTATTTATTTGACACCAACGTAAATAGTGTAATGAAACCTATGCGTCACCCGTTTCGGACCAACATGTCTCACACGTGTCATGCGTGTTAGATCTGTAGGTCCGGAATTGTCCCTTTTTGGACAACCTCGGAGTGGGCGACAGAGCATGGTCTTTATGATGAGTCATGAGTCCGAACGAGATTTCAGTGACATAACTTTGTTGTTCTCCATTGCACCACTATCAGGCGTGCAATTGGAGAACAGCGGGGTTATGCTGCTGAAATTTCGTTCGAACTCATGGCTCGTCATAAAGACCACGTTCTATTGGTCACTCTTGGGTGGGTTTAGGACCTATCTTTTCCTATAGACATAGGGACATGATATATAGAAAATGTCTAGTACTTATGACGCATTCTCGATTGAATGAATGTTTTGCCTATAGAATGGCTGAGGACGACCGACGGTGGATGTATAGTGGTTGGATGAAAAGTGGAGCTCACACGAGGGAGTGGGTAATCAACGCTGAGAAATTTGTTGATCGTGCATTCGCTTTGACAACAAACACTGGCGCGAGGTGCCCATGCATGAAGTGCAGAAATTCTCGTTGGCAAGACAAGAAGATGTTGTCATTGCATATTTGCAAATATGGTTTCGTGCCAGGTTATGAAGTTTGGTCTTTTCACGGTGAGACAGGCCGTGAAAAAACGGTATTAGTAGTGGAAGAAGAAGATGATAGCGTTGCTGACGATAGGATGGATGTGATGCTTGATGCTATACGACCGAAGTTTGAATCAAACCCTGAGGATCCTGCAACATCGGAGGTTCAAAAGTTTTTCGACATCCTTCGAGCTTCAGAAGAGCCATTGCATGAGCACACCACCGTAAGCGTTCTCACTTTCGTGACTCGTATTATGGCTATTAAGTCAAAGTTTGCATTTTCAAACAATTTTTATAAGGAGATCTTGAATCTGATCAGCGATATCCTTCCTAAGAACCATAAGGTGCCGAAAGACATGTACCAGTCAAAGAAAATGCATTTTGCTCTCGGTATGGAGTATGAGAAGATTGATGTGTGTCGAGATAATTGTATGATGTTCTGGAAAGAACATAGTAATGGTGTGAAATGCTTAAAATGTGGTAAACCGAGATTCGTAGAGGTCGTAAATGAAGACGGAGAGAAGGTGACGACAGAGGTTGATCATATGCAACTTTGTTACATGCCTCTTACACCTCGGGTGAAACGATTGTTTCTCTCAAAGAAAACCGCTAGACATATGCGATGGCATAAAGAAGGTGTACGTGAGAATAATCAAGTAATGGTGCACCCATCTGATGGTGAGGCATGGAAGGCTCTAGATGATTTTGATGTAGACTTTGCTAGTGATGCAAGGAATGTTCGCATCGGGTTGGCAATAGATGGATTCACGTCTTTCAATGTAACCACATCGTCGTACTCTTGTTGGCCTGTGTTTGCTATTCCATACAACCTTCCACCTTCGTTTTGTATGAAATATGAATTTATGTTCCTGTGTCTCATTATACCCGGTCCAGAGCATCCTGGAACATGATGTTAATGGTTTCCGCTTCCGTTCAACTATTTTTGAAGGATATCGACCTCTAGCGGCAACAACTAATACTAGAGTTGTTACAAGGGTCATTGATGGACAAGGACACAAAACTATGTATTATGGAATCATCAAAAATATAACCGAGTACAATTTTGTTGGGAATAAGGAGATTAAAGTAGTCTTCTTCGATTGTGATTGGTTTGACCCTAAACATGGTACTCGTGAAAACTAATTTGGGATGGTTGAAGTCAAACACGCGGAACAATTATGGGGTTGCGATAATTTTGTCCTTGCTCACCAAGTCGAGCAAGTGTATTATATGCCATACCCATGTGAAAAACTAAGTGGTTGGTGGGTAGTCTACAAAGTGAATCCTCGGGAACATCTACACACCCCTAGTGATGGCGCTTATCAATTGGAGGTTGAAGAGGTCGATGAGGTTTACCAAGATGATGAATTGCCGACTTCGTTTAATGTAGAGTCAGAATCGTCGACATATTCTTTTCTCGGTGATTCTAATGATGTAGCAGTTCCCGAGAAAAGAAAAAAGTAGCATGGCGTGCTTTGGGGAGAAAAGGACAAATTAATCCTGATTTTGATGATAATTGACAAGTAATTGTTTTCATACATGCATATGCAATATACTTCATATTAATTACATGTTTTTCATAGGTTCAAACCTTCTTTACTAATAAATTCTCGTTTGTGCTTGTTTTGAACAGGATGTCGAAAAATGTGAAGAGTGTCACGAGGAAGCTCTTCCGCTTGGGGAGTACATCGGTGAGTACTCCAGCTAGTACACCGATGAGTCAGGAGGACACCCTATTCTAGGGTAGTTCCTCTTCTTCAAACAGACGTCGTCAAGAGCAGCTCCTGAGATGCATAAATCCGACATTAATTGGTCAGCCTATTGCATTTCAACTGGATGATGAGGTAACTTTCAGATTGATTTTTATGCCAGTTATAAACTATTACTAATTGTTTCAATACTATTTTGTAGGAAGAAGAACACTTGGAGAGTGCGGGTCACGAGGATGATCTGGTGGGTGGGGGTAGGAGGGGGATGTACCGGAGGGTGCGTCGTAGGGGGATGAACCGAACGGTGCGGGGCAGGGGGATGACCCGGAGGGTGCGGGTCAGGAGGAGGGGGTTGAGGCTTTCGGGTCCTTAGTATCTTTTAGGACGAGCCACCTGGTCGCCCCACCAGTAGTCTCTTCCGGTGGAGCCAAGATCGAGATTACGCATGTAGGTGACGGGTAAGTCTAATACTCTTATGTTGTTTTGCTTTTTTCAAAAAATTTCTTTCAGTAAACTGACTTTATTTATTATGTATTTCTAGATCTTGGATTGACTCTCGGTTTGACAGCACTTTGAGGGTTAGGCAGGTTAACCAGATATTGGGTAACCTGTGTCATCTGCACTACCCAGGGCTGCTGACAATGTCGACCGGTGAGCGGGTTCTATGCCAGACATGGGACCAGTACCGGTTTGCTCCTGACGGGCGCCACAGAACTGCTCAGGGGGCGGTGTCTCATGACTTTTGGGTATGTGTTTTTTCAATCTTCTTTTAGTTTTAACACAAAGCTTTTTGAGTTACAGCACTTTACTAATCATGACTTTTGTAGTTACGCTTTTGCTTGCCAGAAGTCGGCAATCACCATAATCATGCCCTTCAAGTCTTCAACAACAATGCACACAAGGTGGTGAAGGACGCTATTTCGTATGCCCGCATTCAAGCGAACAATGCTTACTACAAGGAGAAGCTAGGGCAACGAATGAGCAAGGCAACGGGTGCATCCACAATATATTTGACTGAAGAACAATACTGTTCGGTAAACAATTCTAACTTTTTAAATCTTCGATTGTTGAGATTTGTTGTCATATAATACAAATAGCATCTCTGTTTAGGTGAGGATTCCGTGGTTTGCAAACCGCGAGGATGCATATTTCGAATTCTGCAAGATTTGGTCTTCAGCTGCATTCAAGAAGACTTCCGAGCAGAAAAGACAATGCCGCGGGACGGATCCAAAGCACAGATATGGTGTCGATGGACATATTCGCCACGCTAAACACATGGTAAGACCTCCTTCTGTCACTCTCTATCTATAGATACATTGTAATGCGACTAACTCATTTCTATTGTACAGGAAGCTAAATCTAGCAACATGCCAAGTGACATAGAGGTGTATACCTATGGTCACAAATGAAGCGATCCTACACAGCCAGATTTCTTGTGTAGCCAGACAGCCACAGACCATTTGGTGAGATGTTAGCAATGTTAAGAGTTTGCGTAATTTCATTTTTCTCCGTCTAATCGGACATGTTGTTTTTTGTAGGCGCAGTATGGTGAACACATGGCTCGACTCCATGGAGAAAACTATGATTGGCGGAGAGAACCTGTCGACCAAATGGCCGTGTACTCCAACGGAGGTGGAAAAAGCCATGAACGGTGAGACAGTGTTTTTATCAATGTTTTGTGTATGGTATTGTGATGGTAACTAACTCATTCAATGTTGCAGGTACTCCATGTTCAATGGAGTTATTGACTCGAGAGCGGTGAGAGCTCAGAAGTCAGCTTAGTTGTCGCAGAGCTCCGTCGGAGTTGGCTCCAGCCATCGTCGCTCAGAAGAAAACCCGGAGGTGGTTCGGCTGAGGGAGGAAATGAGGCGGCGCGATGAGCACAGTAGGCAACAACAAGAGTACTATACCGCCTGCTTAGCACAACAACATGTGATGATCCAAGTAAGTTTAGTTTACAGTGTTGCAGTTAAAAAGTATTCAGAAATAGGTTTAGAACTAACTGATTACATTACAACATGTGTATCAACTAGCCCAGCAGCATGGTGGATTTGACATGTCCTTGTTCCAACCACTACCTCCCCTGCCACCACCACTACCTCCTACATCACCCGAGGTACCTCCTTACATATTGTTACTTCAGATACTTAAGTTAGCGTTTAGAAGGGTAGTTGAGTTCATTCTATAATTTTATCTATTTCATCATAGTTTCCGTACGCCTGGTCAGGATGGAGCCTCCGGGTCAAATGTGGATGAAGAGGGAGGCGATGGCGGCGCCCACGACACAAATGTGGGCGATCAGTGAGTATATGGACAAATGTGACTTTGTATGTGGCTCTCGCTGTGTTATGTGACTTTGTATGTGAATTTGGATGTTATATGTGAATTCGGATGTGTACTGTGACTTTGGATGTGAATTCAGTTATATTATGTGATTTTGGATGTGATGTGTGAAGTTTGGATGTGAATTTAGATGTGAGATTGATTTTGGATGTTATATGTGAAGTTTGAATGTGATTTTGGATGTTATATGTGAATGTGATTGAAATTGTGGTTGGATGTGAGTGTGAGTAGAGGAACCAGAGAAAAACAAAAAAAAATACAAGCTAACTTCCGTCGGCTTTGACCACAGCCGACGGAAGTTAGCTGCTTTCGGCCACGTGGGCAGAAAGGCTAACTTCCGTCGGCTAGGGCTAAAGCCGATGGAAGTTAGGAGCCCCTAACTTCCGTCGGCCAGGTTGGCCGAAGGAAGTTAGCGCCCCTTTGTTGACGTGGCAGAGTTCGGCGCTAACTTCCGTCGGCCACGTGAAACCGACGGAAGTTAGCTAACTTCCATCTACTCGCTTCCGTCGGCCAAATGCCGACAGAAGTTAGCCTTTTGCCGACGAAAGTTAGCTTCTTCCGTCGGGAAAGGGCTAACTTCCGTCGGCTTTGGCCAACGGAAGTTGCCTGGATTGTTGTAGTGTTAGCATCATTTTGTTAGAAAATATCCTCTAGTTATGCAAATAAAAGACAATAATAGATGCCACTTTATTTATACATTAAGGTTTTGTACTTCTCCATCTTGCAAAGAATTGAGATTTAGAGCAGATGATTTTAAATTGTACATGATGGGCAACAACATGGAGATACAGAAACACAACACTTGTCAAAAGTTAAAGTTTGAAAACAACAATTTATATCTTTTGCAATTGATAATTTTCCCAAATGTAATGCACAATTATGTGAGAAAAGTGTAATACATATCATAGAATAAGCTAATTTAGCAAAAACTATCCTAAACTAGACTAGTATACAATTAAAGACAATTAGATCAATCTCTGATACTTTTATGCCAGAAAAGATCAATGCTTTTAATCTAATCCATTATACAGTTGTTTCAACGGCGCCCGTGCGATCGCAGACCTCGGACGGTAGGTCGAGACCATCAACGACATAGCGTAGGTCGGGCATAAGTTTATTGTTGTAGAACTGATGGTCAGTAAAGTTCTTAACTTTGAGGTTGCCATACTTGTCGACTTGTCGACAAGGAGGTTCTAATATCTCATGTGAATATTTGGTTCACTCCAATCTCTTATGAGAGAACATAATACGAGAGTGAAGAGAGCTCTAGAGTACATTATTGAACTATCCATCTATTTATATTAGGAAATGAGTTAGATTCATTTAATACAAAAGTCATCTGGTTAATTTTGCTCTTCTATCACACACGTGTTAACAACATTAACCAGATTGTCATGAGTATGTATTGCAGTTTCACGTTTTGTTTATTCTAGCTCTTTGAAGAATCCTCCCAAAAAAGAAGCTAAGAAATTGTGCATGCATGCTTACTAAATTAATGGTGTGCCTACCTCTTATTCATGCAATCCGGCGACTTAACGGGAATCAAGCGGCAGCTAATTAAAGATGTCCGGCCAGCTTAATTGCTTCACATTGTCCTCATCATGTTTACGTTTGATGCATGCACGGAACACATTCAAAGCTTACTGGCCATATATGGGCTAATTATGTAAGCTGTGAAAGATTTATATATCACACTTATGATAACAATTTGACACACTTATGATAGAAACTTTTTATTTATGCTATTGCAGTTTACATGTGTCCCAAGATAGATATATTATTGTAAGCTTATGTTAGAAGTGGTAATATAATGTGCTACAACTCAGCATTTATAAAATTTTAGATCAAAAACATATCTAAAAACCAACCCCAACCTTTTTTGGACCGATCCTTAGAATTCGTAGGCTAAAAAAAAATTGGGATTTTGGCCTGTTTTCATGTGTAGCAGCATCTTGCAAAATAGTTATTCAGTAATATTAATGCAAGATCAACACACGAACATCTCTTCATAATATAATGCTAATAATGCTAGAGGACCGATCTCTCGAAAAAGCCTGATTGCCAAACACTGTCGTCGCTTTTTAGAATCCCATAATTTGTAGTTGCTTTCTCCCCACAAGTTGAACAAGCTGCTTTTGAATAATCCTAAACCCAAACAAAAAGGCCCTTGATCCATCAAAAGTCAGCTTATTAGCTGATCGGTTGGATCCCTCGGCGTGCGGTGCCCCGACCACTAGCTTCTAGCATGGATCAAGCTTTGACCGGCACAACGGACACATCCAGCCGTGCGCGACCAGCAGCCACTGGTCGATGTACTCCGCGTGGTAGTCGTGCATGCACGCCGGTAGCCGCCTCACTATCTCCTTGTCCTGCAACGCGCCGAGGCACACCGCGCACTCGCGCCCGCCACCGGCCGCTTCCGTCGCGTCGTCACGCCACCACCGTGTGGCCCGTCGTCGGACCTGCCATCGTAAGTGAAGGCCGCCGGGAGGATCTCCGAAGGCAATGTCTCACTGGACGTGCCAGAACAGTGGCCTAGCCACGGACGCGTGGAGCTGGAGTCTGTACGGTCTCTGCACAGACGACAGAGAAGTAGAAGGCAAATGCTATGACGATGATGAAGGTGGAGAAGAGGATAGACAGAAAGACGGCGGTCGAAGCAATCAATACGTGTGGTGGCGAGCCTGGCGACGGCGGCGACGGCTGGTTGCTACTCGGAAAAACGTTGTCCATGCTTGGACCTATAGTAGGTGCAGCAGCTAACTAGGTGTGGTGTTCAGAGCTCGATGAGATTACACTGCCTATTTAACTAGTGCTGATTTTGAATAAAAAATATAATTCTTTGTGAAACATATAGCTGCAAACAATTCTTTCTCCGGTTATGCATTGACTATATGTTATTGTTAAGTGAAGTCTGAAGCGAATTGCGGTCATGTCTAATGACATGTATACATTTAAGTAATGTAATTAATGTATTTATATGAGAGCTATTGCCTCAATCAGTTCAATTCAGTCTCTTTCATTTTTGAGATTTGCAAACTAAAAAATATATATCCAAATGTTTACATGCATAAGTTTCTTGGAATAGATGATTTTGTTGATTTGTCAATATATTATTATATACAGAGGAAATTTTATGTGGTGTAGGTCAAACATGTTAATTTTTGCTAGAATGTCGTGATATATTTTACACACCTCTTATCTTTTAATTCATATTTCTTATTATTATAAGAGGATTTGGTCACATTTATCATTAATTTATCATTTAAAGTTTAACTTAGACATGACAGGATCTACAAATATTGTACTACTACCATAATTCAACTAATATAATGAGACAAGTACATATGATAACTAAGATGCGAAAGAGCATTCAAACACTTCTTGACTGGAGATCGGTGCTTAGTCAGTTACTCCTGCATAGCTCGTGCCATGACCAAGCTGCATGCATGCCCCCTAAACTTTTTTAATTTGTTTCGGTGTGAGAACGTAGTGTATGCATATAGTTAGTGGTTGACTAAGCAGCTGTTGCTAGAGTGATTTGATTCCGAAATTAATCCCACACTCTTTGTTGCTACGACTACATGCATGATGAGGCCAGTTCACTGATCAGAGTCACCAGCCGCAAATTTAGAATCTAAGTAAAAATAAGTAATGATCGATGAACCATCTACGAATCAAAAAGTTTGATCTGTACACGACCATGCATGCACGGTGGTACGAAAATGCTTCTTCAGATGCCAGCTTTATTTCCGGATCTCCTTAATGATAGAGAAACGACCTTTCAGCGACAGAAGTTTTGGTTTGTTTCAATTTGATGTGAAGACTTATGCATGTAGGTATTGTTTGACCAAATAATGGTTGCTCGTGTGATCTGACCCTGAAATTAATGTTGCACTTTTTGCTGCTATGACTGTACAACATGCACTGAGTCTACTGTCGCCAAAACCATCGCACACAACATTTTCCTCCAAGTTTTATAGAATATAGTGATATATTCCGATGTCTCATGGAGCGAGGCTATCAATGTTCCATGTAAAGCTGAACAAGTTGCTTTTGAATAATCCTAAACCCAAACAAAAGGGCCCTTGATCCATACAAAGCCATCTTAAACCAGCAACTGATCGGCTGGATCCCTCGGCGTGCGGTGCCCTGGCCAACAGCTTCTAGCATGGATCAAGCTTTGACTGGCACAACGGGCACGTCCGGCCGTTCACGACCAGCAACCACCGGTCGATGCACTCAGCGTGGTAGACATGCATGCACATCGGCGGCCGCCTCACCATCTCCCTGTCCCGCAACGCGCCGAGGCACACTGCGCCACCACCGTGTGGCCCATCGTCGGAGCTGCCATCGTAAGCGAAGGCCATCGGGAGGGTCTCGACAGGCAACATCTCACTGGACACGCCAGAACAGCGGCCTAGCCACGGGCGCGTGGAGCCGTGGAGCCGGAGTTCGAGTCCAAGTCCGAGCGGAAGATTATATTTTTTCTGATATATTCCGATGTCTCATGGAGTGAGGCTATCAAAGTTCCATGTAAAGATTATATTTTTTCTGAATCGAGCTGACTGTGTGTTCAATGTTTTTGAGCTAATTCATCATGTAGCTGCTTCAACGACGTCGTTGTGGTCACAGATCTCGGTCGGTAGACCTAGACCGTCAATGAGACATCATAGATTAGACATAAACTTATTGTTGTAGAACTGGTGGTACTCAGCGAAATCCTTGACTTTGAGGTTGCCATGCTTGTCGACAAGGAGGTTCTAATAGCTCATGCAATTGTTTGGTTTACTCCAATCTCTTATGAGAGAACATGGTATGAGAGGGAAGACAGCTTTGGACTATATTATTGAACTATATATCCATCTATTTATATTAGGAAATGAATTAGATTCATTTAGTATAAAAAGTCATGTAGTTTTGCTCTTCTGCCATGCACATGTTAACAATGTTAACCAGATTATCATGAGTATGCATGCAGAATTGCAGTTTCACGTTTTGTTCATTCTAGCTCTTTGATCTTTCCAAAGAAGCAACTAAGAGCAAGGATAATAATTTAGTCTGGTGTTGGTTAAATATATGTGCCATGTCATATAAAGTCAATCATATAGTCAACTCATATAATAACTTGGCTATTAGATTGGCTAAAAGAAAAGCAACATTTAATATACAATTATTCAATGAATCTATGTGCATACTATCAATTGTGTTTTATATTTTTGCGGTCACTTATGAAACAATACATGATAAAATCATACAAAATGAAAGGTTATAACTTATGCAAATTATACAAATTTTGTAAAAAAAATCATTTTTATCTCTTTTTTCTTTTTTCCCTTTCCTTTTTCTCTCCCTTTTTATTTCTTCCTCTCTCTCTTTACCCTAGTTACTGGTCTCCTGCGCCGACTGCTTCTCTCCACTTCTTCTCCCTCCCAGCTCTCCTCCGTTTTCTCCTGCCTCAGCCCTCCTCCTCCCATAGGTGACGACGGACGGCGGACGACGGGTGGCCTGGCGTGGACAGGATGCAGAGGGGATTCACTGTGTGCTGTTAATCACCGTTGAAGACTAGGAACGGACAAAATGGCCTCGATAGCTGTGATTAAGCCGGGTGACTGCTTGGATGCCCGTTCTTTTCTCACTCCACCTCAGATTTTTCTAACGTGGACTAGTATTTAGCTTGTTGATTAGGCTATTCACAACGGGGTTTCATGGTATTAATTACCATGACACATCAGATTTTTTACTGACATGACATTCAATTAATGAGTGAAGAGAAGGAAGTAGTGTCATCACCATGACATGGTGCTAACCCGTTTCCAAGACGGATGAAACGAAATAAAACGCTCACTGAGAACCAAATCATTTTATCATAGAGAGAGTATTTCATGAGAGCTAGTTTCATTTAATTACACGGGTTAGCCTAGGAAATAGTGAAATGAAACTCTCCATTGAGAGAGTGTATTTCATTTAGTTGCAAAGCTGATGTGGACTTATATGAACCAGTGTTATGAAACCTACCACTGTAAAAAGCCTTAGGACTTATTAGGGCATGTGCAACCCTGAGACCATGGACCGGTTTTCCAAATATAAGAAACAGTTAAGAGACTGCACAGTACAATGGATTGTCTCTAGACGTCATCTCTTATTAAATGTATCCTGTGTAGTTGAATTTAATACTATTGGATCTGTTGCGCATGAGTGGAGGAGCAAGTAGTATGGCAAGGAGATGGAATCAAACCTCACTATTGCACACCGGATCAACGAAGAGACGAGCACCTCGTACAACCAGAGCTGCTGCGGTGTCCTACGCATTGAGCGATGAGCCAGAGATGGGCTCTCCACCAAGAGACCGATGGGAGACAAATTTGCAAAAACCACCCTAGAGACGGCTGTAGAGACGCAGGCCCGGGCACATGCATGTGCAGGCTGTTCGATGGAACAGGGCCCCAGTTTAGATAGGCTCATAATATATTATTTTTTACGGCATCATTAGAAGCCCATCATTTGAACAATACCAAGGTTATCAAAAAATGTTTGGTTTCTTATTTACTTCTGAAACATTGCAGCCATTGGATAATGAGAGTCTAAAGTCCTCTTGTGATAATCTAGAGGCTGCCCTTAAAAAGGATGAAAAATCTGATATTAATGCCAATGAATTGTATGCAGAGTTGAAGTTTCTCCAAAATTTCATTCCACAAGAAAATATGGGACCTTTGGAAATTCTAAAGTTTCTAAAGCGACATAATTATTTTCCTAATGCAAGTATTGCATATAGAGTTCTATTCACATCAGTGGAACGAAGCTTTGAAGCTATTGAAGTCATATTTGCGTCCTACAATGTTACAACAAAGACTTACTGATTTGGCCTAGATATCACTTTAGAGTGAACTATCGGAGAAGATTGAATATGAACGTATTATTGAAGAATTCATTTTAAGGAACACCAAAAGAATGAAGTTGTTCAAATAAATATGATACAACAAAGCGTTGAATAGGTATGTTTCCTTTTCCATGGCTATGTAAACCATTATAACATATATATTATTACTATATTTTATTTTTCCTAAGGATATAGGCCACAATTTAAAATTACGTACAGGACCTCGGATTATGACGGCCCGGCCTTAAGAGACGGTACATTTAATGGGGTTGTACACGTCCTTATACTTGCTCTAAGAAACCGTGCATGCATGCTTACTAAATTAATTAAATTAATGGTGTGCCTGCCTCTTATTCATGTCCGGCCGATGACTTTTAACTCGATCAAGCGACAGGTAATTAAAGCTGGTCGGGCAGCTTAATTGCTTCACATATATTGCTCTCGTCATGTTTATGTTTGATGCATGGACTGAACACATTCAAAGCGTACTGGCCATATATGGGCTAATATAATTATGTAAGCTGTGAAAGCTTTATATATCACACTTATGATAACAACTTGACACATTCATAATGCTAGAGGGCCAATCTCTGAAAAAACCTGATTACCAAACACCGTCGTCGCTTTTTAGAATCCCATAATGTGTAGCTGCTTTCTCACCACAAGCTGAACAAGCTGCTTTTGAATAATCCTAAACCCAAACAAAAGGGCCCTTGATCCATACAAAGTCAGCTTAAACCGGCAGCTGATCGGCTGGATCCCTCGGCGTGCGGTGCCCCGGCCACCAGCTTCTAGCATGGATCAAGCTTTGACTGGCACAACGGACACGTCCGGCCGTGCACGGCCAGCAGCCACCGGTCGATGCACTCAGCAGCGTGGTAGACATGCATGCACGCCGGCGGCCGCCTCACCATCTCCCTGTCCCGCAACGCGCCGAGGCACACTGCACCACCACCGTGTGGCCCGTCGTCGGAGCTGCCATCGTAAGCGAAGGCCATCGGGAGGGTCTCGACAGGCAACATCTCACTGGACACGCCAGAACAGCGGCCTAGCCATGGACGCGTGGAGCCGGAGTTAGAGTCCGACTGTCCGAGTCCGAGCGGGTACGGTATCTGCACAGACGGCAAAAGTAAAAGGCGAACGCCGGTGATGAAGGTGGAGAAGAGGATAGACAGGAAGATGGCGGTCGAAGCGATCAATACTGTGTGGTGGCGAGCCTGGCGGCGGCGGCGGCGTTGGCTGGTTGCTACTCAGAAAAACGCTGGCCATGCTTTGGACCTATAGTAGGTGTAGCAACTAACTAGCTGTGGTGTTCAGAGCTCGATGAGATTACACGTCTATTTAATTTGTGCTGATTTTGGATAAAAAATATAATTCATTGCGAAACATATAGCTGCAAATGATTTCTTTCTTCAGTTATGCATTAACTATGTTATCGTTAAGTGAAGTCACAAGCGAATTGAGGTCATGTCTGACCTAATCTGTGACATGTACACAATTAAGTAACGTAATATATGTATATATATGAGAGCTACTATGGTCTCAATAAGTTCACTTTGTATATCTCTGTTAATACCCCTTCAATTCACGTCTCTTTCGTGTTTGAGATTTGCAAATTGAAATATATATAATCTAAATGTTTCCATGCACAAGTTTGTTGGAATAGATAATTTCGGTGCTCTACCAATATATTATTATATACAGAGGAAATTTTACTTGGTGTAGGTCAAACATGTTAATCATGCTAGCTTGATGCACAAGTATATAATATATAACACCATAATTTAGTTTTTTTGAACAATACTAATTTGATAATAGAGTAAGATAACAAAAGATATACACTCAGCAAACAAACGTTTTCCGGTAGTGACCAAGATATTACTGTGGTACCTCGTTTTCTACACAAACCACTGCATCTTTCCCCTTCACCCCTATTGAAGGTCTTTTTTTAATTAATTGTATTATGTTTCCTACCAACAATACCAACAACAATAGTGGCTGCTTTTTTATAAACATAGAGAATTTTAGGTACGAAAAAAACAACTCATATTTTTTGCAATTGAAATTTTTTCCAAATGTAATGCACAATGCAATTATACGAGAACAATGCAATACATATCTTAGAGAAAACTAATTTAATAGCAATAATGCGATGACGAATTCAAGATATAACAAAAGCACTGCCAACTATTCTAAAATATAGTAGGAAAAATTCTAATCCATCATGCACTCCATTCAACCGCGCCGTTGTGGTCGCAGATCTCGGCCACGAGGCATCATAGACCGGGCTTAAGTTCATTATCGCAGAACTGGTGGTACTCAGCGATGTCACCGACTTTCTTGCTCACCTCGATCATGATGAGCTCTGCGTTAGCTCGAACACCTTGGCGGAGATGGCAAGCACACCCATCTGCCCGTTCTAGGTCGCCTCGATGCTCACCTGACAGTCCTTGGTTCGAGTCATGAAGCTAACCATTCCGGCGATCTCCTCTAGCTTGGAGGTGATCACGGACACCGACGCGTCAGACACGAACCGCATCTTCTCACCGCGCTCCTCGAAGAGGCCAAACAAGTCGAAGCTCGGCGTGGACATGATGATGTCTAACGCGTTCAAGCTCTTGAGCCGTCGCATGCGCGGTTGGAAGGAAACATTATTGACCATGCACTCGAGCTCGGTTAGAGCCGGTGCAGATGCCGAGGTGTGCATGACCCCTGTACCACGGAGCGTGTGGACGACTGAAGAGGAAGATTCTGACGTTGACGGCGAGGGCGGGAACATGTCATCGGAGTCGGAGTCATCCAACTCCAGCTTATCGGAGTCGTTGAGCTTGTGCAGGCGGTCGTTGTTGTCAACGTAGTAGCTAACCTCCTTGAAGCCCATCTTAAACCACCTCATCTCCATGATCTAGGGTATGCTCATCCAGTGCGCTGGGTCCAGATGGAGGAGGCGGTGGAGGAGACGGATGAGGTCGATGCTGAACGTCGGCAGGCAGTGGTATTCGGAGCGGCAGATCAAGCGGTAAAGATTGTTGATATTGTGATCAACACGGATTTTAAATAAGAAGTTATAATAGCTCTTGCAAATGTTTGGTTCACTCCAATCTCTTATTAGAGAACATGGGGTATGAGACAGAGGGAAGAGCGATCGAGAATATGTTATTGAACTATCCATCTATTTATATTAGGAAAAAGTTACCTGATGCAATAAAGATTCATTTATTACAAAAATTCATCTTGTTTTGCTCTTCTATCACGCGTTAACAATGACTTAACCATATTGTCATGAGTGTATGCATGCAATATTACAGTTCCACGTTTTGTTCATTTAGCTCTTCGATGGATCCTCCCAAAGAAGCAGCTAAGAAACTGTGCATGCATGCTTACTAAATTAATGGTGTGCCTAGCTACCTCTTATTCATGCAATCCGGCCAGCAGCTTAATTGCTTCACAATATTACCCTCATCATGTTTATGTTTACGTTTGATGCATGCACTGAATACACATTCAAAGTGTACTGGTCATGGGCTAATATAATTGTGTAAGATATGAATGCTTTATATATCACACTTATGATAACAATTTGACACACTTATGATCAAATTTTTATTTATGATGTTGTAGTTTACATGTGTACCAAGATATATAAATTGTAATCTTATGTTAGAGGTGGTAATAATGTGCTACGACTCAATAGCCTTTCATGGTCCAACTTAGCGTTTATAAATTTTTAGATCAAAAACATATCTAAAAATTAACCCCAAACCTTTTTGACCAATCCTTAGAATTTGTAGGCTAAAAAATTGGGAATTTGGCCCGTCCGTGTGTAGCATCTTGCAAAAAAAATATTCAGAATTATTAATGCAAAATTATCTCTTCATAATGATACTAATACTAGAGGGTATTTAAAACAATTCACTTATTCTATAGGTGTGGTTCAGCTTGAATGGCTACTAATCTGGTGTGACCAAATAATTTCGCCAAAGGACAATGAGATATCAAAGAAGATTTTCTGATCTTGTTGTTCGTGATAAAACGAAAAGCGAGCAAACGTCCAAACACTGAATTTGTGGTTGAGGTTATTCTCTGATACAATAATACCGCTATACTTATTTCTTCTAAAGATAGTTTTAGAATAGCACCAAGATATTACTGTGGTACCTCGTTTTCTGCACAAACCACTGCATATTTCCCCTTCACCCCTATTGAAGGTCTTTTTTTAATTAATTGTATTATGTTTCCTACTAACAATACCAACAACAATAGTGGCTGCTTTTTTATAAACATGGGAGAATTTCTGGAACGAAAAAAACAACTCATAGCTTTTGCAATTGAATTTTTTTCCAAATGTAATGCACGATACAATTATACGAGAACAGTGCAATACATATCTTAGAGAAAACTAATTTAATAGCAATAATGCGATGACAAATTCAAGATATAACAAAATCGCTGCCAACTATTCTAAACTATAGTAGGAGAAATTCTAATCCATCATGCACTACATTTAACCGCGTCGTTGTGGTCATGGATCTCGGCCACGAGGTAGCGCAGACCGGGATTCAGTTCATTGTCGCAGAACTGGCGGTACTCTATAATGGAGTTGAGAGCTAGAGCTCTCCCAAACATACCCTTAATTAGCATGGATGTCACTATAGAAGTTTCAAAATTTTCAAGATATTGATACTCCATGGTGAACGAGATATTGCTGAATCTTTACGTAGCTGCTGCAATTATTTGGTTTACTCCAATATTTTATATGAGAGCATGATATGAGAGGTAAGAGAGATCTAGAATACATCGTTGAACTACCCATCCATTTATATTAAGAAATGAGTTAAGTGGTGTAAAGATTCATTTAGTACAAAAATTAGTCACGCTCTTGTGCTTGCATTCATGCGGTGTGACGTTTCGATCGTTATGGCTAAGCAGCTAAGAAACTTTGCATGCTTACTAAATGCATGGTGTGCCCACAGGCCACACCTCTTCATGCAATCAGCGACTTAATTTCTTCGCAATATTTCCCTCACATCATGTTTATGTTTGATCACATTCAAACCGGTCATGCATGGGAAGCTGGGAAATAAAGCCTCGTGACAGTTTCAGTAGTCTTGTTGAAGTTATGGCCCTCTCTCTCTCTGGCTGATGAGATAAGAGGAACAAAACTGAATGCATCCATCATATCCATGGATGTATTCATTTCTCGCGTGTGTGTACATATATATATACATATATATATATACATATACATATACATATACATATATACATATACATATATATACATATATATATATGACTGCAGTGAGCTTGCTGTCCAACAGTTAAGTCATTGGAGCACTAAAATATTTTGCGGCAGTGAACGATGATGAGTTAGGCTATTCACAGTGGTGGGTTTCATAACACTGTTTTCTATAAGTTCACATCAGCTTTGCAACTGAATGAAATACTCTCTCTCAGTTGAGAGTTTCATTTCACTATTTTCTACGCTAACAAGTGTAATTAAATGCAACTAGCTCATATGAAATACCCTCTTTCTAATGAAACGATTTGACTCTCAGTGGGTGTTTCATGTCGTTTCATCCGTCTTAAAAACGGGTTAGCACCATATCATGGTGATGACACTACTTCATTCTATTCCCTCATTAATTAAATGTCATATCAATAAAAAATCTGATGTGGCATGGTAATTAATACCATAAACCCCATAAAACCTCCATTGTGAATACCTTAAAAGATTGAGAATTAGAACACGGAATGGAACGAGAAATTATAGAACCGTCTGCTCTTTAGGCTGGAGTTAATTAGAGCATCAAGAGAACTCATAAATTTTATTTTCTAAATCACATATAGGGATCATTCTAAACTCTATCTCTTTCTAAAAATTAATCAATATACAACAGTTTTCCTATAATCTCGATCCATGATTTTTTAAATCCTACAAATATAGTCTATAATATGTAATAATTTTGTGTAAAACTATAATGCATTCAAATATGTGTATCATTCAACTTATAACAACACATACGGAAAAAACAATGCACATGCAAGAAAAAATATGTACAAATAGAAATAGAGATTTGCCAAACTAATCTTATATTTGAGAGAGATGAACGGTGATTTAAGGAATGGATTAAGAAAGGGACTTATTTAGGAAAATTCTTGGAGCTTAATTTTTAACAAAAATACCTAAATTCAAATTTAAGTATTTAACGACACACTAATATAATGGGCCGGAAGTAGAACAGAAGGTCAGCGTTAATTCGGCCACGGTCAAAACTAGCAACCTCAACTTATTGGGACAGCATGGGCTGCACTCAAAGGGCCTTACTCCCTGCGTGCATGCAATTATGTTTCCCAACGTAACTTTTTTAATAATATGTTTTTATTTAAAATTTTAAATCTGATATAGATTTTAAAATTTGCAAAAATAATCTTCTTTTGTACTATAGACTACCGATCTAGGCCGATCACCCCTAGATCTATAAACAGCCTACATCATACATCGGCATATCATCTACGACAGAAGCTTGCGCCGGCCGAACTAGACCGATCAACCTATATCTGCATATCATAGCTAAAATCTATTTTTGTAAATTCGGAAAAATGTATGCACAGTTCGTCTCCGAGAGAGCAAGTAGCATGTACCAAATGGGTTCTTGTATAGATTTTGAAGGGTTGTTAGATATAAGATTGCATTTGGCTCAATCGCTCAAAGGTTAATTGATACGCCAACAACATGTCACATTATTATCTCCTAATACGTTTTTCCTCCAGTCCTGTGAGGCTGTGACGCCACCCACTGACACTGCAACGTATGCTTCTCCCCATCCTTCCTCGAGCTGATGTCAAAGAGTTAACTGCTCAGCAGTGACCCATAGATCTCTGAAAGTCTGAATCACTTGCTCAACCATTTGATCCCACAGTTGGTTGAATCACTTGTTCATTTCTGCTCAACGCACTGGAGTCTTTTTCTGCAGATGCCTGCTATTCTACAAGTCATATTTTCAGGAACACATATTGTTCAGCAGTTTTTGTGACTAATTCTTACGGCTCTACAAAGTTCTGACTTTGATTATGACAACTTATTTGTCATATTTTGGATATTTGGCGAAAACGTTAAAAAAAATTGCAACTTACTGCTTACTAGTCACTATCAGTCGTTGTCCAAGAGAATCCAGTTTTTTTCCTTCTTTTCTGAACAGAATACTCAATGGTTCATGGTTGTGCCTTTCACGAAACACGCAATCTTCAGAGTGGAATTGCGGATAAAAATTTACAGATTACTACTGATCATTTCCAAATTCCGATTGAAGCATGGAAACAATTCATTCATAGAGTTGTATCTGATATGTACATCATTGAATTACCCAAGAATTTTGGTGCAACAAATTCCGATTGACTAATATGTGCAGTGCAACACACACAAGCAGAGAGCTAGACAGGGCTGATGGCGTCGTCGAGAAGGTCAACGGCGGCGGCCGGTGGCGGCACGGCCGTGGCCCGGCACACAGGGCATGTCGGGTGCGCCGTGAGCCACTTGCCGATGCACTTGGCGTGGAACCGGTGGCCACACCGCGGCAGGTCACGGAGCTCCTGCCCCTCCCGCATGCCGGCGAGGCAGACGCAGCACCTGTCCTCGGCGCCGCCGCTGCCGCTGCCGCTGCCTTCGTCCTCGTCGTCGCTGAGCCGCAGGAACGATTTGGTTGCCGCCGACACGGAGTCCGTGGCGGCGTCGGGCGAGAGCCAGACGACCATGACGACGATGTTGGCGAGGCAGAGCGCGTAGGCCACGAAGTCGGCCTGGCTCTGCTCGAACACGACGATGACCAGCGGCACGAACACCATGAACACCACCGCGAAGCACCGGTTCGCCAGCGACGACGCCTGCGCGCCGCCGCTGCCGGCCTCCAGCAGCGGGGTCAGCACGGGCGGCGCGTCCTCCGCCGCCGTCGCGAGCGCCGGCTCGGCCGCCGCCGCGGCGTCGCCGCCCCCAGCTCTCGCGGCGATGGTGTGGCGATACCAACGCGCGAAGCAGTAGAAGAGGAAGATCTGAAGAGAGAAGCTGCCGGCGAAGGTTGCCGCGACGACGCCGTAGTAGTCGTAGGCAAGGCGCGTGCCCAGCAGCAGCGTCAGGATGGTGAAGGGCAGGTCCAACCACGGGAGGTCCATCATCGGCAAGCCGCCGCCGTCGCCGCCGCTCGAGCCTCCTCCTCAGCTGGAGGAATCATGGAAGAAGCAGAGCACAGTGGAAAAGATTCCGCGGTGCACCAACCTACAAAGTCTCCTTTTTCCTAATTGCGAGAACAAGTCAATCAATCAACTAAAATCAAAGTTAATCACAGTACTGAAAAAAAAACAAAAATTAATTCCAGAGAGGAGCGCTGACGAATCATCCGCCTCCATGTAATCAAGGTGATTAGGACGGGGCTAAGATCCGATCAAGTGTAAGGTGGTGTCGTTGTCGACGCTAATCTGTTTTCTATTTGATTTCATGCTTCTGAGTTTATCGTTTTTGGTATCCGATTATAATTAAAAAATTAATCATACACCTTAAATTGTAAATTCATACTTCTGTCTATGTTCTCATTGACATGAGTACAAGGAGCGGCAACGGGGCAGGCCAGGCTGGGTTGTTCAATACCAGTTTTTGAACTTGACCTCGGTAGAACCCGACTCCGTTAGCCCTGCAGGTTTATTTCCTCACCTGAACTCAAACCTAATGGGTCCCCGCAAACCCGGTGGGAAACCCATTTTTAAATTTCAAAACAAAGATTGGGAACCTGATATCTGCCTTCGCTGGTGTAAGTTGGGGAGTCGGGATGACAATACAGACGGTTGGGAATAGTGATCGACGGCATGAGTTGGGGACGACGATCGATGGCGCGATGATTCGGGATAGCGGAGTAATAGTTCAAGATGGCGGCGCAATGATTGGGGATGATGGTCGGTGACGCGATGGTTCAGGACGACAACGAGGGTTAGGGAAGGTGGATGGCGGCATAGTTAGTTGCGGATGGGAGGATAGCGACGACTCCGACGAGGCCCAATGCTAGGCCCGTGTCGGTGCACACGCACCTTGTTCAGGCCCAGGTCTCGCGTGTAGTCCCATAGGGACTGGAGGCGGCCGATGGGGAGGGTATGGGTCATGGGTGGAGTGGTTGAGGACTTGATGATTGCTAGATTTTTTATATCATTACATATTGGGTATTTGGTATAAACATATTGGGTTTTTTTGTCTAGGTCGAGGACCCGCGGACTTGTAGGTCAAAAAATAAACTCGGACCTGCCCCTACTCTTATGCGGGGCCCCGACACAGCAAACCTACGGGAAAAAATTTACCCTAGCCTGACCCTATAGGGACGGTCCCCGGACCCATCGGATGTATTGCCATCCCTACTAAGTACCCGTATATATATTTGTGGGATATAGAAGGTAAATATTCAAATCTCTTATTACATTCCATTAAAATTTGTGTTGGATATAAATTCATCCTTGCACCTATCATAGTTTCCATAATTAATGATACACCTCGGGTAATGATGTGCTTCTATAGGTAATTTGTTATGTACGAAATAGTAAAGTTAAAAATTATTATTTATATTTAAACGATGTGATTATAATATGATTTATGTTTAAATATTATGATTATAAGTTATATTGTAATTTGCGTTATGATTTGTAAGTTATATGGTGTGCATTTAGAGCATCTCCATTGTACTTACTATCACACTTGTTATTCCCTAAAATAGTAAATATGGTTCAAAAAATATCTATATTGTACTTGCTACTTGACTTGTTATTTTAGGGGGCTTGCTATTCTTCTCTCCACACTTGCTATATCTAGCAAACCAACCAAACTTGCTATTCTATTGAGTGTTGAGTTTGTTTAATTGTTTTTATTTTCTTTGCATGTATATAAATTTATAAAATATAGCTACATTCAAATAGGAAGTCATATTTATCAAGTACATTGGAGTGAATAGCAAAATAGCAAGTCAATTTAAATAGGAAGGCTTGTTATTGCTATGAATAGCAAGTTAAAAATAACAAGTAGAATGGAGATGCTCTTACTTACTGTGATAAGAGTTTTTAAGTGATAATAGCACTGCAGTGGATAGTCGTTTCAGATATATGACTAAATATTTTCTTAGGGTCTGTTCGGTTAATCCCCTGGGAAAGAGGATTGAGGGGGATTGAGAAGGATGGGATGTGATTTATACTACAATCCCCTACAATCCTCCCAATCCCCTTTAATCCCGTCCTAATCGAACATGGCTTTATTGGGCCTAATAGGTCTAGGGCCTGTGGCCCATACCCATTCACTAATAAAAATGCTTTCAAAGTATGTAAGGTGGGACCATATTTAAAAGATGTGTATATATAACTTTAAAACATTGGGCTCCGCTCCCCTATTCCTAATTCTCCATTCTTCCCTGCCTATCTAAATCTAGGGTAGCGTCACCACCGCTCCGAGCAAGGCATGGCGGAGTGCCGTCGCTAGGGATGGCAATAGGGAAATTTCTCGACAGGGGAGGTGTCCTCATACTTATCCCCAATAGAACAAAAATTCTTTGTTCCCCATCCTCATCCCCAGCTTCGGGGATAATTTTTCTTGTCCCCACTCCCTGTCGGGGAGAAAATCCCCAAATATCGAAGGCAGAGGGAGGGGACTATGGCCAGGCGGTGATGGGGGAGGGAGTCGTGGCCGAGCGGTTGCACGGGAGGAGTTTGAGGCTGAGTGGTGGCGTGGGAGGTGGTCGTGTCTGGGCAGGGGCGTGGGAGGTGGCCGTGTCTAGGTGGTGGCGTCAGATGGGTCGCGATTGGGCGGCGATGCAGAGGAGCTTGACAAAGCATCGATGCGGGAGGGAGCCATGACTAAGAGGTGGCACGGGAGGGGCCACGACCAAGTGGTGCACCAGGAGAGAGAGGGGCCATGGCTAGATGGCAACGCAAGAGGGGGCCATGGATAGGTGGCGTAGCACGAAGGGGAGCCGAGAGGGAGATACAGGCAAGCAGAAGGTGAAGGAACAAGGAAGGGAGTGGCAGCAGGGTGGGAAGGTGAGTTAGGGATGAGATTTTTTTTGTTATATATAGTAGCTTATCAGATGGGGTTTTTGAGGAACAAGGATGTGGAATAATGGAACATCTTCATCCTCACTAGACCCAATAGGGAACAATTTTCCCATTTCTTTTCCCGCGGGGAGAAAATTTGCCTCATACAAGTCCTCTAATAAAGGAAATTCTAATCGGGGATCAGGAACAGAACCCCATTACCATCCCTAACCATTGCCTTGATGGTTTGTCTATGTTGCCTTGAGCAATATTGACGCCTCACGTCTCAGCTGTATAGCTTATAGTCATCACTTGGAATACTGTGTCACTCCACTCTCTTGCTGTTTGTCGCTCCGCTGTTTTGCTATTTCCTTACACCATCTGGAGGCCAAAGAAGCATCGTCTATGTCTCGACTTCCCTCGTCACCATCTTAGTGAAAAGGGACCATGATGCTGTTGGGGTTGATGGTGGGCAGACAACTTATGAGGCTAGGCATGGGATCGGACTTGATGATGTTGTTATACAGGTATTTGCTTGTTTATTTACTTACTAATAATATATTATATATGTACCAAGAAATTATGATATATGTACTGAGAAATCATTTACAGGTGGTTGCATCGACTCTCTCATCCGGTGGTTCAAATTGGTTATCGGTGTGAAAGCCATTGGCTTGATGTTGGTTGAGGATTATATTTCCAAAAGGTAAATCTTTACTCCTTGAAAGAATAACTGCACATATTTACTAAATGTTTCTACTAATTCTTAAATATGACATCTAGCAAATACATAGATATTTAGCAATATCAATAAATCCCATACACAAAACCCAAACAGCAAATGCTTTTGATGTCAATTTCGAAGGTGCAAATGTGCCAAGACAACTAGGCAATGGTTCCACCTGGAAAACAACCCTGAAATGTAGTTTGGTTGGTCTGATTAACTTTGGTCCGGGATCTGTAGTGTGAAATGGTCTTGAGCTACACAGATACATGATAGTTCCACCTGGAAAAAAAACCTGGACAGTTGTTTAGTGGGCCTGACCTAGCATTTTCCAAGAGCTTTAAAATGCTTCCTACTTTAAAATTTAGGAATTAGAGCTAAAAATAGTTTAAGAGATACTCTTAAAAAATAAAGTGCTTCTAAAATTAATGGAATGACAACTCACTTGTATATGTCCTTACCAATGAATAAATATTCTTTAGAAGTGTCTTACCTGAGATTACATGTAAAATTATATAGTGGTTATGGTGTAAATGTTCAGATATGACTGTAATAATTACACATACATCTTTTTTTTCTTAGTCAATTACTTTATTAGAACACCAAGTTGGTATGGCTGAAATATAACATGAATGCAATGTTTATTGGAATAGACAGATACTTTGAGAAACTCCCATACAACTATTCTACTGTTGAATGCTTATATTTTCCAATAATTATGAAGGGTGTTTTTGATTTAGCTTTTCTAAGCAGTTTATTGGTCGAGAAAGTTAGAAGCTGAATTAAATTGAACTAAATAGATTATATATAGGGCCAACGATTTTTTTAGAAGTTGCGGCTTTTTTACAATGTAAACTGAAAACGGGATCCTAACTTTCACAGCTTTTTAGAGCATTTTCAAGAGAGTTGCTATTTTTTATTTCCCAAAACCTCCTGTAGCAACCATAGTAAACTATGTTCGTCTCTTAAAAATCAATCAGCACACAATAATATCCATATAATCTCAATTCCTATATTTTAAAATAAATTAAAAAGATAATTCTTTGAGATAAATGAGAGGTAATTTAGAGAATTACTTAGAATAGCGAATCATTTAGAGATTGCAGCATGATTTTATTCTAAAATACCTAAATAACTTGAGATAAGAGCATCTCCCAGAGAAGCTCTTGGAAAGCTCATTTCTCTAAATTTTTGAGATTATAATTTAAAAACAACTAAATGATTTTAAAAAATAAAATATTCTTAAAATTATTTTTTTCGCTCCCTTAGCATACTCGAGACTTTAATTTAGGACTCTAGAAGCATCCAAAAAAGAATTTCTAAAAATTGACTTATACTATAAGAGCACTCTCTCGTGTGCATTTGGGGGAAATTACCTCCCCCCAAAAAAAAATCTTCGCTCTTTTGGGCAGACTGCCTCCTGCCCGCGCCGAACACTTCTCCCAGGCGCCGCCGCACCTGCACTCCTCCCCAGCGCCGGCGCCGGCGCCCCCGCCCCAATCCCAGGTGCCGTCGACCTCTGTCCTTCCCAGGTGCCAGCTCTTTGCTCGCGTCGACCGGCCCGAGGTGGAGCAGGTCAGTTTCTAGAGAGAAAAAAGTTGCTAAATTTCCACTTCACACGGGCTGGCATGGGCAGATTGGAGATCCCTTGGGAGTTAGATTGATTTCATTCTCGCTAATTAACCCATCCAGCTTCGTCCCCTTTTGCTTGCTTTTCTTTGTTGCGTGCGCGGTGCAGTACTAGTAGCAGTTTGTTTCCAAAAAAAATTAGGGATTCAGCTGAACCCCCATGCCCCACTGTTAGGTCCGCTCCTGAAATGCCGTTAGGGTTCTTGCAAGTTGCAACCACATTCACCTAGTTAACAATAGGGATGGTGAATAGTTAAAAATTAGGGATTCAGCTGAACCCCCATGACCATTTGCCATGTGCCATATCATCTTTGGGTGTTAATTTGTTAATCTTGGGTGGTAAATAGGTCTGTAAGCATTTAAATGCATCATAGTGCTCTGGAACCAATGTCTCCATAAACGAGCCCTCATTGCAAGTATCAAGTACTGGGAGGTCAAATTTGTGGGAAAACTTTTAACCGGGCTTGCTAATCATGGATGGTGTCTCAAAGGCAGCATACAACAACTGTGCACTTAGCCTTTTGACTAGAGCAGTGATTTATTGTATGATGTGATCATGTGATCTGCATATTTTGAATTGTGGGCATGCTGATTTTATTGTAAGGTATAAGATTTTCTAATTGGAAAAATTGCAATCTATGCAAGCTATAGTGCCTTTGCACTGGATTTTTCTGATGGCTAATCATGTTGATTTCTTTCAGGCACAAACACTGTAGATCAGATATATAGCAAGATTCAGATTCTCTAACCTTTTGGCTGACACTGGATCATTGGCATTTGGATGAAATCGAAACCAAAGGTATTGATTCTAGTTGCATTTTTGGTCTGAAAATAAATTTAGGTGCTTCAACTAGTGAATGCATGCTTTCTCTCCTAGATTTATTATTAATATCACTTTTTTATTGTGGGTCATCAATTCTCTGTAGTACTTAATACTCAAGAAAAAAATACAGATCTTGAAAGCTTTGGGGGATTGCTATTTTATGAAGAATAACTGATAAGTTTATGCCCACCGATAATATATTCTTTCCTTCTGTAGTGGACAATATAGCAGAAAAAAAATCAAATTGTTTCCTTCTGTTGAAGTTGTCTACTTATCTCTTCTAAGCTGTCAGCTTGGTTTTCTCATTTTTCATGACACAATACCTTTGAATCAATACTTTAGCTAAAACGTCAAAGTAAAAGCATCTGCTGTACTTTCTTTAAGCAAACTTTTGGTCCATGCCACCACTTAAATTGTACTTTTGTTTTTATGATGCTGCTTTCTGGAAAATTCGGTCTGGCACCCCAACATGAAATTTGTTGCCATGCCAGCATAATGGAAGCTAAACATTGTTTGATCAAAGCATTTGACGAGGGTGACAGGGTCAAATGACATTGATAGCTTGATGGACATTCAATTGCTGTGAAAATGCCACTGGATCATAGATGTGTTGAGAAATGTGGTTGGCATATTTTTTTCTGTTGCATGTATGAGATACTGCATGATGGCATTTCTCCAAAAATCTGACCCTGGTGGCATTTTCACATCAAGCTGTGTCGCCTCCATCAAATGACTGTTTCTGAAGTGGTAGAAAAATTTCTTCTCCTAAGGAAAGGTTTTCTGAGGGAGTATTAAGAAAACTTGGGGGAAAATAGAAAAAAAGAACATAGCACCTTTTAGCGGGGGAATTGATTATATATCCTAAAGTTGTGTAGTCTTTGATAATATGTCCAAAGTTGAAAAATCTTTGATTATATGTACTAATCAGTTAAACCATATGCACTGATTAGGACATATAATCAAAGAATTTTCAACTTTGGATATATTATCAAAGACCTCTCAACCTTGGAACATATAATCAATTTTTCCTTTAGCAGAATCCACTGGAAAATGAGTGTTTACTAGCTTGTTGGTTTTCATGATTTACCTGGAATATATGAAACTGAACCTTGCTAGAAAGTTCTTTCTCATCAGTTGAGCTCATATTTCTAGTCATGGATCTGTGACATGGTTAGCCAGTTGGTTAATTTATCTAAATAAAAAATGAATTTCATAATATGTTGGGCACACATTTACTTACCTTTTCATGTCATAAAGTTTAGATAGAATTTTAAATTACATTTGTTGCAAGAGGTTTGGTTGAGCTCTTCATTGTTTTGAACAATATTGTCTCAAATATGCTAACAATGGCTGATATTTGAATTATGTTTGGGTTTTTGAAACTTTAGACCATAAAACACAGGGGTTATGTGCCACAAGTCATAATTCCTGGGGTCTTCTACAACTTCGACTGTACTAGTTTTTTCTGAAAGTTACTCCTAAATAATAAAACATGTGTTACATTTGACTATTTGAGTAATAAATGAGGTTTCTAAAAGGAGTTATGTGCTAGGCAGGCGTTGCGGTAGTTCTTGACTTCCTGCCTTCCTGGCCCGCACCTAGGCTGCCAACTAGCAAATAGGGGGAGCTGGCCATGTGTTCAAACATAACTGTGACAGACAGAGTCAAAGACTTGAGTTGTTCACTTTTTCCTAACCCAAAATCACTTGCTCTTACCCTACATGAGTGACCTATTGTTATGGCATGCTAGGGATAGGGTCCGAAAACCGATGGATAGGACACTCACCCTCTAGTAGCTCTGGTAGGGCTTCTATCTGTCAAACTAAAAGAAGCTCTGAGGCTTAGGACTAACTTTAGAGATTCATTGATTGCTTGATAATAGAGTACATGAGATCCCTTTATATATAGGGAGGACTAACTTGATATACAAGGAACTAATCCCTACTATTATGGAAACAAATCTAATATCTATCTCTAGTTACTAACTAAAATTAATACCTTCCTAACTAATATATGTAATACCAAAACAATTATATCTGATATCTCTATCCTAATAACCTAGCATATTATTTAGGCAACACATATTATTATTGTGGAATGTAAACTCTTTCCTAATAGCACTGCTACAATACTGTGCTACAGTACCATGTCCATAACACCTATTATAATCTACCAAACCATTTGCAATCTCACATGAGTCGACCAGTAAGCCATTTAGGCATCTACCCAGCCTGCCTAGCTGTCTAGATATTCTGTCTGCATATCTCAGTGTTTTTGACAAACAAAAAATAAAAAAGGTGGATGAAGGGGGCTGCCTAGGCAGCTGCCTTTTGGGAGACTCATGCTATCATCCTTTCATGTTATTACTAATGGTGAGGCAATATTACCATCTAAAGTAGATCTAGTTTCTTGAGGTACGCAATATGTGCATTTGTTATTTGTTTTTTGGTTTGAACCAAATTTCTTATCATAATCCCTTGTTTATTTTTCTGCAGGTTGGCAAGTTATAAAAATGATGTACCTTTTCTCAATCAAAGTCACAGTATCTCTAAGCTCCTGAATAATAAGGTGCCTTCTTCAGCATATTGCGAACGAGAAAAATGATGAGAGAAATCCATTTTGTTGTCAATGTGATGCTTACATAAAATAGATTAGGAGTTTGGATCTCTATTTGTTCTAGTTATCATGGATTGCAACAAAGATGAGGCTGTTAAGGCAAAAACTTTGGCTGAAAAGATGATGCTGGAGAAGAATTTTGTTGGTGCAAAAAGGATGATTACCAAAGCACAACAACTCTTCAAAGATGTTGACAGCAACATTTCACAAATGTTAACTGTTTGTGATATTCATTGTGCGGCTGATACAAAGGTTAATGGAGAGATTGACTGGTACGCCATACTTCAAGTACCTGTCACAGCTGATGACACACTAATAAAGAAACAATATCGTAAGCTTGCTCTTTTGCTACATCCAGACAAGAACAATTTTGCAGGTGCAGAGGCAGCATTTAAATTAGTGGGAGAAGCAAACATGACACTTACAGACCACTCAAAGCGTTCTGTGTATGATATGAAAAGAAATGCTCCTGTCAGAGCTGGTTCCGCAAGAGTTCCTTATCAGCAATCAAGGAGAAATGCACCTGTTAGACCTAACACTACACCTGTGAATCTCCATAACATGTGTCAACAACAACAGCATAAGCCCTCAAATCCTTCAGGGTCACAAACATTTTGGACAATATGCCCAACTTGTGGCATGCGATATCAGTACTACCTTTCAATATTGAAGAAAGCTCTCCGTTGTCAGAATTGCTTGAAGCCCTTTATTGCACATGATTTAAATGAGCAAGCTGTTCCTTCTGCGGCAAATCAGCAGTCTGCTGGAGTGTGGAAAAATTCAGGAGCACCACAGAACTTTTCAGGTCCTCAAGCAAATGTTGCCGGCCAGCAAGCTCAGAATTCTGCCAATCCAGAGGTCCATGCTAAATCCGGTTCTCATAATGCAGATGCAAATACAACGAAGGAAGCTGATGGCAACAAGGCTAGTGCTTCAGGTGGGCTAAAGGACAAAACAAAATTTGCTCAGGCAACAGGAAATTCTTCGAAAGCTTCATCAGTTGCTGGATTGAAAAGAGGCAGAAGGGCAGTGGTTGAATCTAGTGAATCTAGCATTTCAGGGACAAGCTCCGATAGTGAAGAATATACTGCGGTAGATGGTCATGCTGCAAGTAGTGTAACGCCGGGTCAGCATCCCCGTAGATCAAGCAGGCAGAAGCAAGAAGTTAAGTATAAGGAAGAGAGTGACGATGATGATACTGACTATCATGTCAATGGTGATGATGGTTTTGTGAATCCTCCCAGTTTGAAAAGGTTAAAGAAAGGTGGTATGTTCCATGTTGGTGAAAGCAATGAAACAAAGTTGAATGATGACGCAACTGGGCATAATGGTCCAGCAAATGGTGTTAATAACTGCAATGATACAGAAGACAAAAGGAGAGGTACTGCTCCTTGTGCTGAGCAAATTAAGAAGGAAACAACGGCCGCTGGAGAATACAGTGCTGAGAAAGAAAACAAATTCCATTCTGTCAGCAACAATGGTCTAGGCTCAAACTATGATGATGCTCCAAATGAGGTTGTTTGCGCAGATTCTGAATTTTTTGACTTTAATCAACTTCGACATGTAAATCAGTTTAAGGCCAATCAGTTATGGGCTTGCTATGATAATCAAAGTTGTATGCCAAGGTACTATGCTCGAATTACAATGGTAAAAACTGCTCCAAAGTTCATGGTACATTTCATTTGGCTAGAGTTTGATCCAAAAAATAAAGCAGAAATGGCCTGGTCATGTGGGGACCTGCCTGTGGCTTGTGGACATTTTAAGCACGGAGTGACAGATACAACAAAAGAAACCAGTATGTTCTCCCATATTATTTCCTGGAAAAGAAGCAAGACAAGAAACTGTTATGAAATATATCCTAGGAAAGGTGAAGTTTGGGCTCTTTTCAAGGGATGGGATATTGGTTGGAGTTCGAATGCTGAAAAACACAAAGATTATGAGTATGAAGTTGTTCAAGTCCTCTCTGATCTCTCTACTAACACTAGCATCATTGCCACGCCTCTTGTAAAGATAAAAGGCTTTGTTAGCTTGTTTATGCAGTCTAAAGAGGCCACCATGTATGTGATACCTCAGGATGATGCACTAAGGTTTTCACATTGTGTCCCTCATCATTTGACGATTGGAACAGAAAGAGAAGGAATTCCAGAAGGAGCTATTGAACTTGATCCTGCAGCACTTCCCCTTAACTTGGAAGAGGCTTTTGCTTCTGTTGTTCCAGAAAGCAGTTTGGCAAAACCTCAGGATTTTGGTTTTGCTGAACAAGTAGGTTTATCCAGTGGAAACAACCATCACAAGGAATCGGTGGGGGTTGGGGAGCGGCACCATGCTACATTCGCAGATACAGGGATTGCTACAAAGACAACAAAGGAACTTAAGGAAGAGAATAGCGAGCATAATGCTCAATCTGCAGAAGGTGCAGATGCTGATGAAGAATCTGGTAATTTTTTCCAAGAAGGATTATGTGTTGAATCAGAATTCTTTGATTTTTCAGAAATTAGATTGATTCAGAAGTTTGAACCTGGGCAGATCTGGGCTCTTTATAGTGATGCAGATAAGTTCCCCAATTACTATGCCTCCATTAAGAAAGTTGATCAGAAGAACAATGCAATACATGTAAGATGGCTTGTTATTTGCCCTCGGAGCGAAGAGGAGAAAAGATTGGTAAAAGAAGAACTGACAGTTGCGTGCGGAACCTTTAGGTTTCCCAGTTCCCATGGTACTGAAGTTTTCGATGGTACAGATTACTTGTCTCATCCTGTAGATGCCAGATGTACTGGTCGAAGATACGAATATGAAATAATTCCTTGTCTTGGTGAGATTTGGGCTGTTTTCAAGAACTGGAGAACGGGATGGACTGCAGAAGATTATAAAAATTGTGAGTATGAATTGGTGGAGATATTTGGACATACTGATTCATCTGTACAAGTTCGGCTTTTAAGAAAGGTGGATGGCTTTAAGGCAGTATTCGCAGCAGACAGAAACGAGGGATCTCTGAAGACAATAAGGAAAGATGAGTACCCAAAGTTCTCTCACCAGATTCCTCGCTTCCATCTGACAAATGAAAGAGGCGGCAAACTTCGAGGTTTTGTGGAGCTTGATCCTTGGTCGGTGCCAGAGGCGTTTCTTTTCACTGATTCAGTTTGAGATAGCCTTATTCCCAGATAATCTGTTAGAGCATTCTTGGAATGCTACGAGAACTAAGGTTCTTTGAAGTTGCGCAGTCCCCTCTTCAACATTTTGCTTAGCGACAGAAGCCTGCTGGATTTCAGAATTTCTACACATCAGTGATGTTATGGTGCAGTTTTTGCCTATTTTCCAATCAGCGCAATGAAGGCATTGTCATGGAACTGGGACCATTTTGCATGATGACCAGTAGCTGCAGTCTATGAACTGATTAATTTCCCTGCAGCGGCTATACTGATAGTTGTATTTAGCGCTTTTAGCTCTGTAGATGTACTATCAATCTTCCTTTTCTTGTCGTGCTTGCGTGGACCATGCAATTGAACTGTGGGAGACCAATCTGGTCAATTCGGAGATCTCTGTTTGCCTCCCTTTCCTGGAACTTACAAAATTGGGCCCAGCCACAGTTTAGGCTCGATTTGACATCCATGCTTTAAGCTAAAATTATGTGCAATGCTTGATGAGAGTGGACACCGTTCTACTATTATCCTGTGGTACCATTCGTTTATTCTTTATTTGTTTCTCTTTGCTTTCAATCTTTCAATTGCAGCCGAAGATCACACTGCTTGAATTGGGCATTGCACAATATCTACTATTCCCCTATTGTTTTCCCTATTGTTTTGCTTGCTCTGTTTCACTGCTAGTGTTCATTCTACCACAGTACCAAACCAAAAAGATTACTTTGTTACCACATCCATATATCTTTCGACTCCCTCAAAGTCAACAGGTAGTACCACAAAACCAATAACTTAATTACATGTCCATTCACAAAGCCATCCAAGCAGAAGCAAGTGTTGATCCTAATCGCAATTCAAGCATTATCTTAATCCTCAGGATCACCAAGAAAATCTATTTACCATTAGTTCTACCTGCCGTGCCAAACTGCCAATGAAAGCAACCCTAATACACCCTGCCTTAGTTGCAGCTGCCTCTGAGCTTAGCTAGCTAGCTGCCCACGCGAAGGTGTTGTCCGATTTGTCCCGGAAACTAGCTGTAATCCGCAGGCGTCACGCGAAGAATGTCTACCAGGATGTCGTCGACTGCACCGGTGGAGTCCCCGTGGCTGGCGCCGCGCAGCGGTGGCGCGGACGCCGGCCAGAGGAGCGCGCTGATGGTCGGGTCGTACCCGGTGCTTCTGCTCCTCGTCGTGCTCGCCGCGTTCGTCAGGTACGTGTGGATCGCACTGGCGCTATACTGCGCCCTCCTGCTCCTGTTCGCGTGCGTCCCCCGCCGGCTGGCTCCGCGGCCGCTGTCCGGGGTGGCCGCGGTCACCGCGGCGGAGGAGCTCCAGGGCGCCGCGTCACGGGGCGGGGTGTCCGGGAAGACGCTGGCCTCCATCCCGGCGTTCGCGTACGACGACGCCGCCGCCGCCGGCGCGCACGGGGAGGCGCAGTGCGCGGTGTGCCTGGAGGCTGTGCGCGGCGGCGAGACGGCTCGGCGGCTGCCGGCGTGCGCGCACACGTTCCACGTCGCGTGCATCGACATGTGGCTGGCCTCGCAAGCCACGTGCCCGGTCTGCCGGTGCCACGTCAAGTCGCCGCCGCACAAGGGCGGCAAACTGCTGCCGCTGCCGCCCGAGCCGCCGTTGCCACCAGTGTAGTTCTTACTTCTTAGTGCTGCATAGTGGCAAACACAAGATTAGAGACGCCATAGATCAGTCGCATAATCTTGTTACATGATTATGCGACTGATCTCTGACAAGTCTGAAGTCTATCGCCGACACATTTGCCTGTGTGCCCTGTAGACAATTTTATTTTATTGCATTTAACTGTAATTCATAATATTTTATTAAAACACATATTTGTTTTATTTTTAAAATTTCCTCGAAAATTAATAAAGTGCAAATTATCTAGAAATTACCATCATTGATTGTTTTCTTTCTATAAGCTAGCCTAATAAGTAAAATGTGGATCATATTCAAGAATAAGAAAAAATGTATACATGTTAGTTAGCTTATTTAGGGGATAAATTACTTCTCTCCTGATAGGCAATGTATAATTGTCCTATTGTAATAAATTTTCAATATCGTATTTATTCTGATTTGTATTTGCTCTATATTCGCATCAAATATTACTCTTGATCTGTTTTTTCTAAATAAAATAAAAATAAAAATAAATATAGTGTTACTATTTTCCATCCATATCAGATCTAATTGAGCCGAAAAAAAAAACGAAAAACCCAATTGACCACAGTTTTCATAGCTACCTATTCATTTGTTTAGAGACTCTAAATAGATCAATTCGATTACGCTATTTTATTTTTGTTGGACAATTAGTACACACTGGTTGCATGAACAGAGATTAGTGACACAGCTAGGCAACTCCGGCACTGGCTGAATGCTGCCATGCTGCAATCTGCAAGAACTGAATTCTTGCTCTCTTGTGTAATGACAAACTCGAATGGGTGGCTGATTTCAATGTCAGCAAATGTGGCTACCTTCCCTGTTCGTATCATCGATTCATGGTCGGTGTCCGTGCTAACTGGCTAACTGCTATGGCGAGAAGAATTTTGTTCATGTCTTGTTGATTCTCCAGAGGAAACCAGACGTCAGAAAAAAAAAATAACATCTTGAAACATTTGCTTAGGCTACTGTGCATAAAGTAAGATTTGTACAGCTTCACTTGATTTCGCGGCACTCCGGCGAGGTTAAAGGGGGAATCTTTCACACCGGCGGCAACGCGTCGGCCGGCGACGCGGTGGTTTGCGCTGGCGCGGCCTTGGCCTTGGCTTTCTGCGGCGAGACGAGGTCGCAGCGGCAGAGCGGGCACGTCCGGCGCGTGTGCAGCCACACGTCGATGCAGGGCGCGTGGAACAGGTGCCCGCACGCCGGAAGCTGCCGTACCGTGTCGCCGGCCTGAACGTCCTCCAGGCACACGGCGCAGAGGAGGGAGCTGCCCCGCGGCTTGCTGCCGTTGCCGCTTCCCTCGTCGTCGGCGGTAGCCGCTGGGCGCTCGTACGCGAACGTCGGCAGCTTGGCGATCGCGGCGTCCCCGATCCCGCACGCACACCCGCGCAGGGTCAGGCGTACCGCCGGCGCTGCCGCTGGCGCAGGCGCGGTGGTAGCCCGCCCTCGCGCCGCGGCCCCAGCCCCAACGGAGGGTGCGAACCAGACGCTGAGCACGAACAGGAGCACGACCACGCCGGTGATGGCGCACGCCTTGCCGACGCTGATGACGGCGAGCAGCACGCAGAGCAGCACCAGCGACACGCACGCCGCCGCGAAGGTGTAGCAGACGACGTGCCTCTCATCGTCGTCGTCGTCCTCCGCCGCCGCCGCCGCCCTCGCCGCGCCGCCGCCCACCGCCAGCCTCGGGTACATGGTCAGCATGCGCACGCGCGCGTGCGTGATGATCTCTGCGAAGGCAAGCTCGCGTAGGGACAGCAGCAACTGCGAGCTTATTACAGTTTGAAGAAGGATCGATCGGCGCGGGGAAGGAAGAGGTGGAAATTTTGCGTGCGGCGTCGGCGCGCGTTGGAAACTGGAAAGCGCAGTTGGCCGAGCGGCTTATTACGGTTTCCACCCTAAAAACTAAAAACATCTTTCATTTTATTTTGTTTAATTGTCTATATTTTCTTTACATATATATAAATAGATAGGAAATCATATTTAACAAGTATATTAAAATAAATTAAAAATAGCAAGTTAATTTAAATAGGAAGACTTATTATTATTATAAATAGCAAGTATAATAGAGATGGCTCTAAGTTCGTTTCGGTGGAAATAAAGTTGTGTCCGAGCTTTAATTTGCAACAATTTGCTCTTATGGCGATTGAGATCTCCCTTTAGAGATTAAGTTTGTATTTGAAAATTCGCAGGATGATAAACAGTTTTGAAACAAAATCTGTTAGATTTTTTATAACAATTTTCGTAACGTTTGAAGGGAGATGAGAAAATAGGTGCGCGCACACACGTGTTGTAAAAAAATCACTTCCTTTTATCCTCCATTTTCACGGGAACGAGACTGATTTTTGCGTGAAAATCTTACGACGATATTCTCGTGAAATTTCTAGACGCGGATGACACGTCGAACAGAATCAGCTGAGCGATGAGCAGTAGCACACAGTTTGCATGAACACGGGAATACGATATCATGGATCACCGTATATATTACTATCTCCGTATAATATCTTTGTTATTTTTTATATTTATTTATTTATAAATGGCATATTTATCTAGATTTATTGATAATCAGATAAATCTAAATAATAATTAAATAATAATAGAATAATTTTCAGAAACGTCCGCCTTATCCGTATATATGTGAGACTTCCCAGCTAGCATGTGTTACACGAGAGTGATCACACTCTCAACGTGGGTGCGTGCACTTACGTCATCTACTTATCTAGCCAGTTCTAACCGTATCAAACACCAACTATACAAAAATAAATTTTAGCGGCCAAATATTTTTATTGGTTATTCCTTAATAATTTTTCTCTAAAAAAAAATTTTAGTTGCTAGTAAAATATTATGTTTTCGCTTAAAAACCAAAACATTCTAAAACGCATGTAGAGGAGTCACGTGTCACACTTTTTCCACTAGATTATGTAATTGTCGTTTTTTTATAAACCGAATCCATAACCTCATATATGGCAAAGACGTGAATTTTTTTAAAATATATTTTTTTTAAAAAAAATTCAAATTTAGGTGACATTTTGAATAAATTGCAAAAGTGGTCACACCCCGGCTGATAATCAGCCAAACTAGGTCTTGTCAACCTAGTTTGGCATGGTCGCTGACACGTGCCGACGTTTAATCGATCAAACTAAGCCACATGTCCTAATTCGCTCGACCATGCGTCGATTGGGTACCGCAACAACCGAACAAGCATGTCAGATGCGATTGGGCGTGGCTAACAAGTGAGACAGCGACCATTTAATGTGGTGCAGTGGCTAAGGGGGTGTTTGGTTCCACCTTGCTAAACTTTAGGGACTAAAGTTTAGTCCCTTTTAGTCCCTAAATTGCCAAACAAGGGGACTAAAGTGGGACTAAACTTTAGTGACTAAAGTTTAGCCTTTAGTCCCAAAGAACTTGCTAAAGGGGACTAAAAGTACTACTTACCTCTCATCTCTCACTCTCTTTTAGTACTTTAGTCCTTATAACCAAACACCAAGGGACTAAAGTTTAGTCCTATAAAAAAGAGGAGACTAAAGTTTAATTTAGTCCCTAAAGGAACCAAACAGGCCCTAAGTAGGTCGTGGCCGACACACGATGAGCAAGGTGGTGGCAACTGGTGCACGCACGAGCGAGTGAGGCAATGGGCATTAACGCGGTGCATTGGCCGAGGCGCCGAGCGAGGCGGCAACAGTGGGCGCGTACATCAAGCATGACACATCGGCCAAGCGGGCGCATGATTAGTCGAATTAGGCCACGTGGCCTAGTTTGGAATACCAAGCGCCGACATGTGTGAGGGCCTCAGGTGAACTAGCCGTTGGCCTTAGTTTGACTGATCTAGATCAAGGTGGCCTAGTTCAGTCAATCAAATCATTGGCGACTAGTAATAATTTTTACAATTTTTTGTAACTGTGTATTAGAATTTATTTTTTAAAAAATATTAATTTTAAAAAAAATCGCAAAGACGTAGACGTCGTTGAGATTTACAATTTTTATGCAAACTTTATCCCCTCCAAATATATATATATATACATAATAACACTGATCTTTTGAAACAAGTCATTGTAATCTACTACGATCGTATTGACCGGTTTAGTTTACTTTCTATCTATCTATCTATATATATTGTTGTACAAGAAATTGAGTCGGTCATTGTAATCTACTACGATCTATAAATATCTACTGATATAGTAAAGATTTTCATGTTAAATATTGTGTCTCTCGTTTTACGATCGTATGCTTAATTTTATAACACTTTTATAGACAATCCTATAAAAATTGGTTTTTACAGTACGCCCATGATTGCTCCCCTTTTTTCTCTTCTGTTCAAACGTTCTACATTGAAAGAGCATGTCAAAAACATTTGGTAGTTCCAATTCTCTTCGACGGTTCATGTCTTATTTGTAAACCAATTTTATTTTTAGACCAATTGAACATATCTTATTGACGCCCAGAAAAGAGTTGTATTTCACAAGAGATCAAGTAATACACATCGATTTCGAACACTACTCTGTGTTAGTTTCTAAACCAAATACCGCGTCAGGCATATGATTCATAAATGGACACGTTTTTTGGACTAAAATTGTATTTCTTTTAATATATATAAGTTATTGGAAATTTTATTTTTTAACTATTTAACACTATACTCATTCGTTCCCTTCAATAATTATCCTAATTCTGAAATTTATCCGTATTTAATTACATGTTTCAAGCAAGGTGAATGATCACACCGGCGGCAACAAGTGAGCTGAAGCTGAAGAGGGCGCCGTCGAGGCAGCGGTGGCTGCTGCTTTCTCGGTGACCTTCTGGGGCGAAAGGTCGTGGCGGCAGAGAGGGCACGTCCGGTGCGCGTGCAGCCACATGTCGATGCAGTCCACGTGGAACAGGTGGCCGCAAGCCGGCAGCTGCCGCACGGTCTCGCCGGCCTGGACGTCCTCCAGGCACACCGCGCACAGCACGCAGCTCCCGCGCGCCTTGCCGCCGTTGTCCGCACTGGGTGCCACGTACGCGAACGCCGGCAGCGTGCTGATTGCCTGGGCGGCAAGCCCGCACGACGCGCACCGGCGCACGTGCAGCCCCGCCGCCGCAGGGGTGCTAGTCGTGCCGCTACCGCTCGCGTTCCCCGGCGGCGGCGGCGCCGCCAGGACGAAGGAGCCCACGGGCGCGAGCCAGCCGACGACCCCGAACAGCAGCACGACCACCCCCGTGGCGGCGAAGGCCTTGACCACGCCCACGGCCGAGACCAGCGCGCAGAGCAGCAGCAGCGACATGCACGCCACCACTATGCCGTAGCAGGCGCGCGCCTCGCCGTCGCGCGGCGGCTCGGGAACCGCCGCCGCCTGCCTCGGGTGCGCGGCGCTCCGCATGGTCGTCACCTCGTGCTCCACCGCTCCGCTCCCCCCACTCGATTGCTAACCCCTGCACCACCATACACCACCCGCAAGGCAGCAAGCAAGCGGCAAGCGCAGCCCAAGATTCCGCCGCGGCGAGGGCGAGGTTCATATATGCCGGCGGCGCGCGGCGTGTTTATCGTTTGGAGCCGTCGCCATCGATCGACGAGCCTACGTACAGAGCTAGGGAAGTAGCGATGGATGGAGCACTGGAAGTTGGTGGACTACCTGCCTTTCTCCGGTTGGATAAACTTGGTGCCTGCGGCCTGACGGCTGACGGGCGCGAGCACTGACACCCACACTCTTCGCACACTGAAACCAGAAATATCAGGCAAACTGTACCCACGTATCTACCGTGCACATCCTTGATATTTATCGCCGTCCAGGATTTGTCTGGAACTTGGTGTCAATTACCAGAATGGCACAGGCGCACAGCTCCATGGTTGTCGAGGTCGAGGAGATATCAGATAAGAGAGATATTTCGGCATCCTTTGGTCCGGACGCCCAACGCGGTTAGCCTCTTCCAGGTTTTGCAGCTCGCACATCTTCTGCCCGCCCATGGATCACTCTCACACGGATTGTGTCCGGCGTCTGTTGGTTGTGCTGCTTCCTATCCGGTATCCACGTCCGCTCCAAGTGTTGTAGTTTGGCGGGACGACGCCGACCATTGTCGGCCGTGTCCGTAGGACCGTAACCAGTAGCCTTCTTCAACCTCTGACCACGCGCGCACCAACTAGTGTGGGTCTGCACCTGTTCTTTCTTATTTGCGCGAACACCTGAAACATAGTGCCAATCATTGACAGATGGGCTCGATCGCCAAATAAAGTGTTCGTATTACTGTATTAGCAAACAACCGTAGCATCGGTGCACAAATGCATAAATTTAATTACGGCTCTTCGTCTAAAATCTAATAACCCTTCGTTTTTGCAAAAAGATCCCTCCGCAGTACCTCTTTGCTTCTTCCTGCCAGTTTGCAAAAAAAACCTCCGAATCATGATCGTTGGATTTTAGATGAAGGGTACTGATCAAATTTGTGCATTTGTGAATGATTTTTCTGTAAAATTTGGATACTTAATCGACCCGCTTACTTCTATTATGTTAATACTAATTACTACTGTAGGAATTCTGGTTCTTATTTATAGTGACGATTATATGTCTCACGATGAAGGTTTCCTAATCCAAAATACAAAGGTCGTCTTATTCAAAACCTCATTATGGAGGGTACTTTGTACACAGGATACATAGCTTTTTTTAGTAGTAAGCTTCTAAAGTTTTAAGAAAATGTGAAATGGAGGTGAGTAAGTTAATACCAGATTTCATAAGAATTTTGACATTGAGCGTGCTCAATAAGCGAGAATAATATTAGAACGAGTTACATCATCTCTGACACATAACTTTTAGTTAAAGTCAGACCTACGTAATCTTCTCCTTTAAAAAATTTAAGAAAATTCATTCGAACTCCGATTTTATTTTCTTAGTGTGATATCACTTATGGAGCTACGGTAGAATACAAGAGGTAAAAAAAATATGTATTTCTTGTTATTAATCCTTCTTAATAGAAGGAAGCGACTCTCTTGCTTTTCTTAAAAAGAAATACAATAAGACCTATTGATATCACTTATGGTAGAATACAAGAGGTATATACGTCCGACCAAAATTATATTATGATCTGCTCCTACTTTTCTAAGCTCTCATATTTGTTGCTTGTAAATCAAATCAAATGACATGAGTCAATATGAGCCAGTGTCCAGTGCCAACCCACTGCACACTTTGAAACCATTTTTTTACAGTACTTTCTATTAATAGTGGAATTAATCCATATCTCCGTCGGATGAGGAAAAGAATGGCATATGACACTGAATGTCCACTGCTTAACTCTACCACAGAAACAGTTTTTAGTAACGGGTATAAAATGTGGATCAATAATACACTTTTAGTGGTGAGTTATTTCACACGCGTCAGTAATGTTGTCTTATTAGTGATTGGTCGTAACAGGACACGTTACTAAAAACGAGGCTCGTAGGGGCGCCCAAGTTCACTAAAAGTTGTCCGTATAGTGATGGTATTTGTTGAGACCATGTCACTAAATATGGGGCACCACATTAGTGACAATTGATAGTACTACCTGTAACTAAAAAGTGTTGTTATATTGCGTTGTCCGAAACCCTAAGGATACCTTTAGTGACGTATATAAGTACCTCGATCATGTAGAGAGCTCCGCACTTATTACTTCCAAGTTCCAACCGCTGACGTTTTCGCCATAACTGTTGACCGACGGTACAATTGCTAGACACGCATATGGCATATGACACTGAATTTCCAATGTGTCCACTGCTTAACTCTAAGTGGGCATCAGTTTTCATAAAATAAAAACTCAACAAATATTACCAGCAAATCAACTAGGGATGGCAACGGGTTTGAAACCCGTTGGTTTGATGAAAACCCATCTACGAAGCAAATCTACGAAACCTATGTAAACCCGAACTCGTGAAATCCATGTGTTCAAAACTAAACCCAAACCCGAATATGTCGGGTACCCGAAACCCGACAGGTAACCCACAAGTTCAATTTATACTCTACATGAATTACATTACAACATAAATATAATTAAAAAACCACAATAAATAGAAGATTATCACATTACCAATACATAATTTAAAATGAAGAAATCACTCAACATATCTCAACGTAATATTATCATGGAAAATGAATAGGAAATGAAATAATTTTAAGTAATCGAGCAAATCCGCAAACCCCGCTGGTTTAAATATAAACCCAAACTCGAGCCGACAATAAATGGATACCCGAACCCACAAACCCGCGGGCACAAAATTGAACCCAAACTTATACCCATCGGGTACCCGCGGGTACTGTCATCCCTGAAATCGGCATTCCATCCCAAAAACCTAGCTTAATCCCTTGATTGGTTTGAGTGATGGGACCAACTTGTCCTTGGTGGCTTTGTTACATCATTACTTCTAAATCAAAGACCATTTTATTTCTCTAACCACTCAAGTGATTCCACTGTACTGACCAAACAAGCTTGAAGAACTGTCCAATGTAACATGCAATGATTTATTCCAGCATAATCCAACTCGACAGGATTAATCCTCAAATCAATCCAAACATGCCGTATACACTGGTCCAGTGGTCCTCCGTTGCACCGAAACTGATTGCAAAACAACAAAACCAATATATTAATTTGGTGTCATTTGCCATGACACGTTCTGATGATTAAGTTTATGATTTTTAGGGTTTAATTAAGACTTAAGGGAGAGTTGAAAATTTTAAAATTTACCATTTTCCTATGCTACCCCTTTATTGATGATGAACAAAGACAATGTGCGTGATTAATAGCAAATGTAATGACAAATTTCTGAAGAACTAAACAATATACAAAAGAGGAAGAACCAGATTTTATCAAGCTAGCATTTTTCCGTCCTCTCGTGCGCCGGCTCTCTTAATTAATGTGGCACCGGCGACGGCGACGGCGACGGCGACCCACCACCTTCCTTCGATAGTGCGGCCTGCGATGGCGACGTGATCGCATCCACTCCTTCAGCCACGCCAACGCTCCTCGCCGACGTCTGCCGACTGAAACCTATTGGCGACGGCGACGGCGACTTGGACCGAACAACCACAACCTCCGGTACCTGTGGCGGCGGCGAGTTCGACCACCGCTCGTTGTTCAAGCTGTGGTATGTCGACGGCGTCGGAGATGGTGATAGTGAGACTGCGTAAGTCGGCACTGTTTGTACCGGTGATGGCGACTTGGAAAGGATCACCGTCTCTTTTGATCCGCCGGTGGAGGAGTTGCCTCTCAACGGTGACCGTGTCTGCAAGATGTCCGCCAGGATCTTCGAGGCCGTAGTCCGCTCGGGCGACAGGCCGCAGCGGCGCAGCTGAGGCAGAGGCGGCGACATGGTCACCTCGCTCAGCCGCCCGCCCTCCGGCTCCGGGTGCGCGCGGCACACCGGGCACGTCGAGTGCGCGCGCAGCCAGAGGTCGATGCAGCTGCCGTGGAAGAAGTGCCTGCACGCCGGCAGCACGCGCACCACGTCGCCGTCGGCCAGCTCCTGCAGGCACACCACGCACTCCACCGCCGCCCTCCCCTTGCCGCTGCCGCTGCCGCCGCCGCAGCCTCTCACCAGCGGCGACGCGGACGCCGCCGCCCGCGCCCGGTACGTGAACGTGGGGAGCGCGTCGATGTCGTCGGCGCTAAGCCCGAGCAGCGCGGCGTGCGGCTCGCCGTGACGCCCGCCGCCGGCCGCCCCGGCCTGGAGCATCCTCCACTCCGTCAGAACGGCCCGCCAGTACCGGATGGCCATGTACAGCACGACGCCGACGAGGACGGCGATGATGACATACAGCAGAGTGAAGTTGGAGGTCGCCGTGCGGGCCGCGGCCGAGCCGTCATCGGGAGAGTCAGGCACCGACGACCCAGCGCCGGAAGACATAGCTGCAGCCACGACCACGAAAACCGCCAAGCTCCGGCCGGCGGTTTCAAGCTCATGTACGTCAATGGCAAATCAATCAAAGAACCATTGGATCGAAGGGTAGTTGACGTGGGATATAGATCAATTCAGTGGAGACGAAAGTGATCGTGCGAGGCATGCATGCTTCGGGCATGATAGCTTTTCAGTTGAAGTCGCTACCTGCAGGGCTTAGCTGGGAGAGTAGAGTGGATGATCACTGACAAGCACATCAAGAGTCGCAGCTCGCAATGGAGTATTTGTTTTTATACGACTTTGTTTGTGCTAATTTCGTGTTGGATTTGGGTTGCTACATAGTGGTCTGCATTATTTGAATCTTTTTTTATCTAGTCGAGGCTTGAAATCAATTCGGTGGTGATTTGGTGCACTTGTTAGTCACGTTTGATTGGCGACCTTATCATTGTGAACTTGCTA